>JAQIXL010001432.1:0-18212 GCA_034700245.1 Poikilolaimus oxycercus
CGTGCGAGGGGGTACCTCTCCACATAGTGGTCGGCGAGGGGGAGTTTTGTTCCTGGGGACATGCCAGCTCACGTCTGCTTTAGAACCGACAATATTATTAGCGACGTTGTCATTCCGAAGAACTTCTTCAAGTCGCCCTCGTTGAAGAACATTGTCGAGATTACACTCATTGGTCGTGAGGCTCGCGATCACGATGTTGAATGTCTGCCGACGGAATTTGATGACGAGCTTCTGCTCACCACTCTGCCACAGTTGAAGGTGCTTCGAATTGGCAAGTCCAACGTGACGACGGCGGGTTTGAACACTTTTCTCAAGCAGTACATCGCCGGTACTCGCGATTTCACGTATGGCTTTTGTTTCTCGAGGAACTTGACGAACTTTTCTTTCAGTTTGGTCGAGCTCACTCTTCGAGAGACAAACGAAGTCGAATCGTTTGATGTAGGGGACGCGGCGGTGTGGCCGCAACTTGTCGACGGCATTCCGTGGTTGGACCCCGATAAGATCTTCCACTCGGAGAAGAGTGAGCGAAGCCTCGGAATGAATTTCACGGTACAATCGACGATTTCCTTCATTCTTACCTACTTCAGGACTGCTGGTGCCCTCGTTCGGTGATGTTTTTCACAGACAAGTCTGCACATATTGAGGGCAAAGCCGGTGAAGATTAAGATGACGACTAGTACGACAACTGACTTGATCAATCTCTATTTGTGCCATACGAAATGTGAACGTTGTTAGATCTTGCTCATCGTGTCCGTGGATGTTTTATATTGCCAGTTTGGTCTGCGAAACGTACAATAAAGATTCTGCTTTTCAACAAGGTATGGTTAGTTCTCTCTGATTGACTTAAAGCACTCAAAAGTTCGCGAAGGAGGACGCCCTTTGAGGAACAGTGCGGCAGTAGACAGCCTCTCCCGAGACGCAATCGACGAGCCGCCGCTGACACACATTGACCTTCTTTGTTGCCACGATTGGATCAAATTCGCTCTTTATTCTCGCAAGAGACAGGTTTATGACGATTATTAACGGTTAAAACCAGAGGTGGTCGTGGAGCCGGCCCGGTCGGCTTGATTCTTCGTGCAAGTTTTCTGTTGAAGCGTTTACTCGGCATGGAGAAAGTTCTGCAACACTGTGAGAATGCCGACGGCTCGTTCTCGTAGACTGCATTGAGTTGATTCACAAAAACGATACGAGGTTTCACCAGCTGCAAATAAGATTTTGTGAAAAGACTCTCTTCGCTCACATTGAGGTCCCGATTGTCGTCATCAATGGGTTAGTTCATGCATACTGCGGCGGTCAGAGTTGTTTTGTGACTCGAATCGTGACATGCCGGTTTCGCTCTTTACTGTTAATGGCCACGAAGTCGAATACGTTCAATCGTGCATCTACGAAGGGGAGCTGTAGCATGTTTTCCAATTTTCTAATCCTTTTTCGTCCATGTTGAGTAGCGGAAGAAGAGCGTGCTGCTTTACAGGCGATCACACTGCAAACAATTAGCACTCAAAATTGAGAATCTCCTGTTGGGAAATGACAACAGATCTCAATAAGAGCTCATCAACTTGCCTGCTAAATGAGAATCTTCAGGTAACAAAGCTAGTCCGTGTTCGGCTGTGAAGAACTCTTGCAGAAGGTCATGAAGTCGATTTATTGTACAAGTTGAGAGTAGAAACGAGTCCTTTTGCTATGTCAATCTCACATTTGTCTCGAAGTAAGAAAAATTGCATTTCAACTGCCCTCTCGCACACTTGTTAGAGCACTACGTTTATCGGCGTGTAAAAAAATTGGGGTCGTCTCGGCCTACTGCCTCAAAGAACCACTGCACAATGAAGAACGTCACAGTCACCGGAGAAACTCCAGGTGCAATTCAGTTCCAACTAAGTATTCAATGGGAAACCGTCAAATGAATTGCAACAATGAAGACTTCAAAGTGTGCCAAAAATTGTATTTACAATTGACTCGCCCGTCGATGGAGTTGCAAAGTGCAAAAGTCAAGTGGCGTCGAATTGACACGCATCAGTTGGAAGGCGTTCTACAATCAACCAGCAACGTCTCTGTCAACTAACAGCCAACAATGAAACCGCCATGTCACAATTCGATTGACAAACTGTGCTGAGCCGCATAATGTATGCGCAACGAATTAGATACAATAGTTGATGACGATCGCAGCTTTCCTTGCAAACGAAGACCCTTAGCACAAGCGATCATGTGCGTCTCGTGAAACCGCGTTTCGTTTTAATCACTTTCTCCGTGCCGATATGCAAGACCAGGCATTGTCTTGCGCTGGGGTTTGATCGATGCGTCTGGCCTAGGGCAAATCTCAAGAAGGCTACCGTAGAAATCCAGAAGAACGCTGCGGCGTGAAAAATGAGCTGCATGCAATAGCAAAAACGATCCTCTTATCGTAAACTGAAGAGCCTCTTGGACTTAAAGAATCCTTGAAACTGTTCGTCGAATGGTTTTTGCTCGTGACTAGGGGAAAATGTCATGAAGTCATCGAATTCTTTCTCCAGAGTTTCATGTCGAGTAGGCATTAGACGACCAATGGATGCCATTCAATTCTGCCATCAGACCTGGTTTGAAATTCTTGAAGAAAATTCCCGTTGAGCCCTGGTTCTTCTTTCTTCAGTTCCCGCTGAAAGCATGACGAATGTTTCACGCAAATGATTTGACTACGCATTGAACATCGTTGAGTGATTTCAGCAAGAAAACTGTGCTTGCCAGTGTCTGTTCTGTCATGGAACGAACTGTGAGACCTACATATCAAACCCAAGTGAAACCATTGTGAAGGTGGCCGCGCTGCTGCGATCGCACACAAGCAATTAGCACTAAGTATTGTACAATAGTTGAGAATTTTCTTGTTCGCAATTGACCATTAGAGCCTTGACAGAATACAGTCGTCAGTCTGCTGCATTTCATTCAACGCCATGTCGTTCTCCGACTTGCCTCTCGAATGCCTTCTCCCCATTCTTCAACTTCTCGAGCCGCGTGACTTTCTTCGATTCGAGAGAACTTCAACCAAAGCTGCTGATGTCATTCGCGATGAGCTTACGATGCTGCGCCCCTCTTCAAACGCTGGAGAGAAGAAGCTTCGAGCACTAGTCGTCGACTTCCCGGATGTGGGACTACAGTTTGAGTTCGTCAACGCTGTCCACGAAGAAACTCTGGACTGGGCCGTCTGTCTTCGACGACGTGCTTCAACAATGGAAAAACCCTGCGTCGTCAGCATTGAAACCTTCAAGCACTCACGCCTCGTCGAGAAGTTACGCCACCACGTCCAGCTACGTAAAACGCTGTTCATACGGTTCGTCCCCCTAAATTGCAAAGAAATCCTCTTTTAGTGGCATCTCTTCGAGCAGCATCGACTTCGTTCTCGAATTCCTTCATAAGAGTGGACCTTTCGATGAGATCGCCTTCACTGAGTTTCCCCAAAATCCAGAATCGGCAGCTGTTACTCCGTTGACGGACGAAGAGTTCTTCCGACTGATGTCTTCTCTCCCAGCGGGCTCATTTCGAGCTCTTTCTTTGGATATTCGGGCTCAATTCGGTCTTGGAATCATTCAGTTGCCGCATATTCGTAATGCAATCCTACAGGTTTTCCTCGTTTAAAAAACGACCCGTCATTGCCCTTTAGATCTACCCCACGACGCGGTTTGTCTTCAACAACGAGTTCCTCATGCTGATGCCGCCATTTCGTCGACTCACCGTCTTCAATGCAATTCCTCATACACAGATTTCCGAGCGCGGGTATGCCCTTTTTCTTCGTGAAATGTAAGTTTCCCATTGAGAAATTCGTTTAAAAAATAAGACGAAGCTTTTCAGTACCTCCGGACGTCGCCCACCACCAGAACTCTGGTGTTATCGCATGGTTCGACCCGATTCCTGGCTCACGCATCCTCGCCGAGGCAGAGGAACCTTTTACGCGTTTGTTTTCGTTTTGACACATAACGAACTTTTATTTATTTCAGCCTTCCATTCGGTTGCCAGCGTGGCTACGCACCCGAACCGCCGGACTATCTGCATGTGAGAGTCGCTATTCTCGGACCGGAACTCTCGCAAACACCTGGCGGGTGGACGTTTCCGAAATATTTCCACAATTCCCTATTTTAAGGTTCTTTACAATACATTCTGCACTATTCAGTTTTATTTCATCTTTTGTTGTATTGAACAGCCGAGCGACGCCATAGGTATTTATCATGCGTGCAAAGTTTCTCAGATGTTCGAGTAGTCTAGCACTTCGTCATGCTGCCACTGGATGAACTTAAGTACTTGTTAGTTCGTTTTCTCTTCCCTCTCCCTCTTCCTCCTTCCCTACTATCGGGTGGATGAGGCTGAGCCAGCGATTTTAAACGGGCTGCCCACCTCGGACATTGATACATAGTTCTGCAGTCTGTGATTGATGGTGGCTCAAGCGGAGAAGCGGGAGAAGCAAGCAGTCTGTCTTTTCTTCACGGGGTCAGTCCTCGTCTCCTTTCTCTCGCTTCTCTACCGTGACTTATCTATTCTCCACAGAACCTCTCGAAGCCCCAAATCATTATTTGGGACTGTCAACCGCGATGGGAATACTATGGATTTTTCTTCTCCTTATTGCCGGCTGCTGTTCGCAAGTCGTCGCAGACACGAATGAGAGCGCTGTGCTGAAAGCCGTCTTTCCCTTCTCTAGGCTCGAACTTACACTCTCACCCTATACACATGTTGTCGCGGACTTGATCTTCATGACCTACCGCGATCTTGCACTACCGGATAAAGTTATCGTCATTAGTTTCCTGGAATCGCTGCCGGAATCTGACGCCAATCTGGAATTGCTAAAACTGAAGAGCGGCCAGCGAGTAATTGTTAACGGAACCGATGCTCGTCGAATTCAAGTCAACGTCCTAATTGGTGTGCCCCTCGGCGATGTTCTCAATTTCATCCTTGGACAAGTGTTTCAAGACCCGCCCGAGCGCCTCCTCCATTTTCAAAACCGACTCTCGTCTAAGAACTGTTGCTGGACTGCCGTTGATGATTTTCTAGCGGCACGCCGATTCAAGATCGACGACTTGGCGACTTATTTTGAAGACGAACAGCGACTCCTCGCATTCCTTCAAGCAACACGACCCATGGACGTCCTGTTGTACAGCTTCGGAGATACAAATGAGACGCTCGAATTGTCCGACTCATTTTATCGGAACTTTCTTGTAAGAAACCTCACAGAATTCGTTCTCCGCACGTCAAACATCGTCTCTCAAATCACCGATGAGACTCTATTAGGAATGAAGACAATTGCGCTTGGGCTTGGAGCTGCCCCGAAGATTTCACTCGCGGGTGTTCGGCGCTTCTTGCAACCGGCTATTGACGGGAAGGCGGACAGTTTGGTCTTGAAGCTTAAGCCTTCGTTCGAATTCGACGAAATAGCCTTCTTCAAGGACCTGAAAATGGAAAGAATTAACCCGCTGGGAAGCAATCCCAACATCTACTCGGCCGTGGTAAACGGGACGAAAGTTCGCTTCGAGATCTCCTACGACGTCTCCATGATAACATTCGGCGTTTGCAAGGGAGTACGTTGTAGGAGAATTTGAAGTTCTTTTCTCTTCATGTGGCTTGATCATTTCTGTGTCTCTTGTAAATCAAAGACTGAATAAACCAAGCTTCGTTAAATGGAAGACAAGCAACAGCATCCGAAACTCGATCAGTTCCGATCACGCGTAGCCCGATCTGATTGATGGCGGCTCCCCCCCCCTAGCCCCAATCAACCCCTCCGCAAGTCGAAAACAGAAACAAATAAACTTTATAAGAATGTTGCCGATTGTTACAAGTCAGTTTTCACAATTCTCTCACATTGTGATCTCCTGCAAACGCCGAATGTAATCATGGAGAGGTCGAAGAAGTCGTAGGTGATCTCAAAGTGAACTTCCGTCCCGTTCACCACGGCCGAGTAGATGTTGGGATTGCTTCCCAGCGGGTAGGGGGCTTAAGCTTCAGGGCCAGACTGTCCGCCTTCCCGTCAATGGTCGGTTGCAAGAAGCGCCGAACACCCGCGAGTGTAATCTTCGGGGCATCTCCAAGTCCAAGCGCAATTGCCTTCATTCCTAACAAGGCCTCATCGGTAATCTGCGAGACGATGTTTGACGAGTCGAGAACGAATCGATGCATGTTTCGTACAAGAGAGTTCCGGTAAAATGAGTCGGACAATTCGAGCGTGTCATTTGTATCTTCGAAGGCGTACAACACGACTTCCACGGGTCGTGTTGCTTGAAGAAGGTCAAGTAGTCGCTGTTCGTCTTCAAAGTGAGTCGATAACCAGTCGATCCTGAATCGGCGTGCCGTTAGAAAATCATCGACGACACTCCAGTGCTTACTCCTGATTCGATTATGAAAGAGGGAGAAGCGCTCCGGTGGGTCTTGAAACACTTGTCCAAAGACGAAATTGAGAACGTCGTCGAGGGGCACGCCAGTTAGGACGTTGACTTTAATTCGAAGCAGATCGGTTCCGTTGACAATTACTTGCTGGCCGCTCTCCAGTTTCAACAATTCCAAATTGGCGCCAGGTTCCGACAGCGTTTCCACGAAATAGATTAGGATCGCCATTTTCGGTGCATCGCGGTAAGTCACGAAGGTCAAGTCCGCAAAAATGCTCTTCGAGGATGAGTGTTTAATATGAAGGGCACTGAAGGAAGAGACGGCTTTCAGCACGGTGCTCTCATTCGTGTCTGCGACGACTTGCGAGCAGTGAATGGAGCTGAGGAGATGAAAAATCCATAATATTCCCATCGCGGTCGACAGGTGCAAATAATGATTTGGAGTTTGGAGAAGTTCTGTGGAGAATAGCCGTGACGGTGGAGGGAGCGAAAGAAAAGAGACGAGGAATGATCCTGCCTGCTCTTTTCCGCTCCTTCGCTTGAACAATCATCAATCACTGACTGCAGAACTATCTATCAACGTCCAAGGCGGGCAGCCCGTTGGCTCAGCATCAACCCTCACATTGTCAGTGGAGAGGGAGGAGGAGATTGAGAGAAGACCGGGCCAGTCCTCCTCTCCCTTCACCTCCTTCTATCGTGACTTCCCTATTCTCCACAGAATCTCTCAAAATCCCAAATCATTATTTGGGGCTGTCGACCGCGATGAGAATACTATCGATTTCTCTTCTCCTCATTGTCAGCTGTATTCATTGTTCGCACGTCGTCGCAGAAACTCCCGAGAGCTCAGCGCTAAAAACAATTTATCCCTTCTCGCGCCTCCGCATTCAAATTTCATCACCGACAATCGTTCTCGATGACTTGTTCGTTTTGACCTACCGCGCAGGACCGGAAAAAGTGATCGGAATCAATTTCGTGGAATCGCTGCCGGAATCTGGCGCCAAGCTCGAATTGCTGAAACTGAAGAGCGGCCAGCAAGTAATTGTCGACGGAACCGATGCGCATCGAGTTCAAGTCAACGTCCTAAATGGTGTGCCCCTCGACGACGTTCTCAATTTTATCTTTGACCAAGTGTTTCAAGACCCACCGGAGCGCTTCGGCTCCATTCAGAACGTTGTCTCGACTAAAATGCACTGGACTGCCGTTGACGACTTTCTGACAGCTCGGCGAGTCAAGACCGACCATTTGTGGACTTTCTTTAAAGACGAACAACGACTCCTCGACCTTCTTCAGGCAACACGACCCACGGCTGTCTGGTTGTACCGTTTCGGAGGTTGGGGGAAGATGAACACGACGCTCGAATTGTCCGACTCTTTTTATCGAAACTCTCTTGTGCGAAACCTCAACCTGCTGTTTATCCGCTCGACGAGCATCATCTCGCAGATCACCGATGAGGCTCTGTTAGGGATGAAGGCGATTGCGCTAGGGATGGCAGCTGCCCCGAAGATTTCACTCGCGGGTGTTCGGCGTTTCTTGCAACCGGCTATTGACGGGAAGGCGGACAAGTTGGCCCTTAGGCTTAAGGCCTCGTTCCAATTCGACGAACGAGCCTTCTTCAACGAGCTGAAGATGCAGTCAGTCAACCCGCTGGGAGACGATCCCAACATCTATTCGGCCGTCGTAAACGGGACGAAAGTTCGCTTTGAAGTCTACTATGACTTTTCCGACTTCTACACAGTTACGCTTAGCGTTTGCAGAGAATCCGAACTTTGTGGGAGACTTTGAAGTTCTTATCATTTCATGTTGTGAGATAAACTGTACATACTTATACCCATCTAACGTTTTGAAATATCATAGAATTCAAGGAAAGAGCAAAAGAAAAGCATTTTGAAGTTTTTAAAAGCTTCTCCAGCGATTGTGAACATGGTGTTTCCAAGTTCTTTTGTATCTAGATTTCTCTTTTTAACTTGCGGGAGGGGGGGGGGGCTGAAGGGGGTAGGAGTCAATCAGATCAAACTACATACGCGCGGTTGGAGCTGATCAAGTATGTAGCGGATACTGCAGGCCGAGGTGACCGATTCAAAAGCGAAACTAGTCTATGCAACTTTTTATTTATTCAGAAGAAACACACAACTGTTCGAATCGATCAAACCATTCGAAAAAGCACCGGTCCAAGAAACTTGATTTGTGGCCAGTCGTCCGAGTCGTCTCGCATAATGATGAGGCGAGCGTGTTCGCACTGATAGAGCGGATTGTGTCCATATCCATAACCTCACATTAACCTCCACCTCGTCGGTGAAGATGATCATTGAGGGACAGCTTGTTACGTATCTGATCCTTTGAAGACTTCAAAGAAGGAATGTTTAGACTGAATAGCTCGATGACCGGGACGAGTCTCTACTTTTCACTTGGTGGACACTATGAGCTGGTTCCCGAGCGGGTCGAACCTGAAGACAACATTCAGATGCGTGTGGAGGCCATTCTCGGCAACTAAATTTAACCCACAGTTTGTTTCTTCCTTCACGGTTCTGTAATGTGTCTACACATTTATTTATTTCCCACAACCACTTCGAATAAATTCTTGAGATATAGCGAGAACTAATTGATGTGGTTAATACGGAGTTCGAGCCAATTGTAAAATTAGGAATTGCCCTGAAGTCGTCTCCCGAGATCTTCCGACGTCAAAAAGCGTTGTTGACAACAAAGGACACGTCGGCTCGGTGCCGGGTTCGCTCAGTCTAAATTCCAGGGTCCAAATTTTGCAATGCTTGCAGTACGCCCGTCCTTACGCTTGGCACTTTAAGCCGATAAAAAGCAGTGTCTCTCTCTCACCTGCTCACGCGGGCTGACCGGGTGAGTGCTTCGAGAATGCCGTCGACCGGCAGCAGCATCCTCTTTCTCATCATTGTCACCACCAACTTCTTTAACGGTAAAATCGTCTTGAAAGATTAACACAGATGAATGGTGCAGTTGTAAAAGCGGAAGAGGAGCGGCATGTTGTTTTCTTCTTGGAAGAATCCATCAACACCAGGGAGCCAGCTGTTCTTATGCTTCAGGAAACGTTTTTAGGAGCTCGATCGCCCAACTTCAGGACGGAATTGGTCGCTTTTTCGGGTTTTATGCAGGTCGATCGGACATATTCATGTTTCACGTTTACAGAACATCTTATCCGGGTAATCACACCTTTTGCTCCACGATCAATTATTGTTTTAGACAACTTCGAGAAAGTGATTTCAAGCCAATCGGCGAACTCTATCGTGGAAGCCTTTCGAGTGATGTCCGAAAACCCCGCCGGTCCTCAGAATTGCAGCCTTCAATGTTGTTGTTCCTCGTTGCTCTTCAAGCATTTGCCCGATCTTCTGGATCTCTATCCAGGAGCTCTGATTGTGTCACTGGTGGATTGTTACCACGATCTAGAAGAAGGCCCTTGGGAGAAGCTTATGGCACGAATTTACAACACAAAGACTACGGTAGCCTCCAAAAATCATTCGTTTCAAATTTGCGCAACTTAGTTAGTCGTTTTTCGACAACAGGACTCCTACTGCACGCCAATTCGAGGCAATACTAGGCTCACGCAATGGACGTTTGACCTCGATAGTCAGAGAATGGGAGATGTAACTGCTTCCTTGCTCTAGCTCGAAAACGTCTTGTTTAGATCTTTGCGATTCTGCTCGTTCTCTACAATTCTCAAGAATTGGGGTCGGTCTACTCGCAACGCTGTGACGATCAACCTCTATATGTTCAAGTGAGGAGCTCCACTCAAGCGATGGCCGTGGTTCTGGCTCGTAGCCAGCTCAAGCGTCTCATCGAAGTTTACGACAGCAACTGTGAGGCTCGTATTTAGCCTGTGAACCCAAAACTAAAGACGAACTTTACACGAAGAACGCGGCGGCTCATCTGGACAACGGCGTTAGCAGTCAGATCATTGTTTACTACGCACGTAAGCTGGAGTAACTTACTACTGTACCAAGTGTTCAGGTTGTGACCCGAACTGGGAGTTCGTCAACGGTTACTGCTTTTTGAGAGAGCCGCGAGCTACTACTTGGACCCGAGCCGACGCCGACTGCAGGACCAAGAATGCAACCTTGGTCTCGCCCTTCGCCTCTGAAGCCGATGACATCTTCTCCAACGACAAACTCTGGGAATCGGACATCGTCTTCGATACAAAGTCGACTTGGATGAGTATACAGGACTTCAATGAGAAGAAACGCTTTCGATGGATTCTTGCCGGTCTTAATCAGTACATTGAGGTCTGAAGCACCATCAGCTGATGGCCACTTTAGCTAGTAAACCTGAACTACTAGGCATGGGCGCCCAACCAACTCGCTACAAGCATTTCACCAGGCAGCCGATGTGTTGTGCTGGATAGGAAGACTCGCCAGTGGACGGTTTCTCTATGCTCAAGCCTTCGATCCTACACTTGCGTGAAACCCGCCTGTAAGTCCATTTTCAATGTTACCGTGCACTAAACGTTTAGACGCCTTCGACGACGAGTCGCCAAAACGTAGGTTTCACTCGCGATTAGCAGAAAAACTTTTCTTTCCAGACTACATTCAAAGTGAAGAGTATCACGTTGTAACAGACTCAAACGGCGATTGCTTCTACTCCGTTCTCGCATTGAAGTGAAGTGTTCTGGTTCGCACTGCGAGCTTTTATGTCTTCTTTGTAACGACCGAACAATAAAAACATTTCGTCAAATTCAACGCTCGAATATGTGCTGTCAAAAACAAGCAATGCTGCTTTCATTAAGCCCTCTTTCATTGGGTCTTCAAAAGCGACCTCTTTCAAGCGTCAAAGATCGCTTTGTTCCCTTGGCGTGGCTGCGTGCCGTTTCTCTAATCGCATGGGAAACCGAAACTAAAACTGAAAAGGATAAGCCTCTTTGAAGACGGAACCTGGACGCACCACGACTAAGCCCTCTCATGAAAGCTTGCACCTGGCCTTGTGCAGCACTTTCACACTGGCACACGCGTTGTTCTCGAGCAGTTGTGCTGCAAAGTTTCAAAAGCATCCACACTTTAAGATCTCTGCAATCTTCAAGAGCTAAAGGTCGACGCAAAAAGAGGTTGACGAATGGTCTTGAGATGAGAAGAGGCCGTCAGCTGGTCGAGCAGCCACCATTCGATTGCATATATTTTCACTTCACGAGTTTCACCTGACCCTGCTTTCATTATCCAGTACGCAAATGCCGAAATTTATGATCTGGACGCTTCTCTTCGGAGTAGTTTACGCCGTCAACGAGAACCCCTTCAAATCGATCAACGACCTGCATCGACTGACGGTAGGCTTTCCCTTTTCTCTATTGAAACCTTTTGCTCACTTTTAGATTGAGGACTTCTTCATGTTGGATGGCAATGGAACCGAAGATCAATTTGTGCGAATTGAAGACGCCCACCCCTTCATGACAACTGACAATGTTTTCCAGTCGAAGAATGACTGGCCAGTGACCGTCGAGAAGGACTACACTGAACAAAACACATCGAGTCGTCTTCTTGTGAAAATCTTCCCCGACACGACCTATGCCGAGACGCTCGAAGTCATTCTAGGAAAAGTCTTCGGCGAGACGCCACCACAAAGGCTCTCTAGACTTCTCGTGAACGGACCCTCGGAACATGTGGAGTCCATCAGCGAAGCCCTCAGCGCCTGTAGAGTCAAGGTGAACAATGTCTTGACTAATTGGCACGAAGAATCAAAACTCATCCAGTTGATCAATGTTACGGAACCAAAACGATTTGAAATTTACGATGCAGGCCGTGATGATCTCGAGCTATCCGACGCCTTCTTTGCCAACCTGACCGTTCAGAAGCTCCTCTCACTCGAGCTGGCGAACCGCATCAGGTCTCTGTCAAGTCTGTTCGAAACGCCGCCGGTGTTGGGTGAAGGGATCACAAGCCGGCTGACCGATGAGACGTTGCTCAAGATGCAAGCAGTTCATCTTCGTCTCCAAGCGGCCCCATTGATTACTCTTGCTGGCGCCCGCCGTTTCTTGCAACCGGCGATCGACCGCAAAATCGGTCTTCGCTTTCTTCTCTAGTAGCCTCCTTCAAGTTCGAAGAAGAAGTGTTCCTCAAAGGCCTGAATGCGACGAAGCTGCCGGCAACCGCGGCAGATCCGCCTCTGACATGGAAGCTCTCTTCAGTTCCGCTTCAGATTATTACCTACAAGGAACACAACGGTCGCACTTTCCTCAGCGTCATCAATTCTCGTTGAGAACGCTTGAAATTCGAACCGCAGTTTCGCTCTTCTTGTTCTACTTATTGTTACATTTAATAATCACTGAGCTTGCGAAATTTTTTCTCAATTGTAAGGCCTGAATCAAATACAATAGTGAAGAATGATTGTGAAAAAACAGACGTTATTGTGTTCGTCAAGAATTGAAGAAGTAGAAGACTCTGCTAGTTCGTGGACTGGATTGATGAGATCTTTAAAGGGGAAAGTGTCTCCCGATTCCGCTTGCATTCTCATCCAATTCGCTGGTATTTGTATGGCGTGACCTTCGTTTTGAAAATGCCTAACGACTGCCAACCATGCATCCGCTTTAACGGCCTAAAATCGTGCTTATTACAATACTAACAGAAAACAAACATGAGAAAGAAATTGCAGCGATTCAACCAACGGAAGACGTCTCCAGATGTAGGTTGCGAGCAAGTTCAAATTTGTGCTCGGACTTTCTTGACTGAAAGAATTTACAAAAAAAATGAACATTTACAGTTTTGCATAAATTTTTCGTATAAGCGAAGACTGAAGGCGTATCGACAGAGCCTCGTCTCTAGTTTTCGGAGAACATACGTGATCGTCATTTGGATACTCCAAGTCGTCAACGATAAGGCCACCTTTTACACATCTGATAAGAGTTAATAAAAATAAAGTTTGCTCAAAAAATAAAACAAATAAATGCAAAATATTGGAATGTCCAGAAAGTAACCGGACGACCCCGACTTTCTGCCCTTCAAAGCGCTTTTCTCTCGCTATCTTATGCACACGCGTACTATGAATAGAACTACACCAACTGGCAAAGTTTGGCTGGAAACGGCCGCAATGCGGGCAGAACACGATTTTTCTAAGTTTCAAAACCCCGAGGGTGAAAATCCGATAAAAAGCCCAGAATTTTTCCCCGCTGCCGAAACTGTGCCGATCAATAGCGCAGGGGACGGGCATACTAATGGCTTTCAAACCCGGGCAAGATTCGTTGAAAACGGCCTGAAAACGAGCCGAGTGAAAATGGCTGGCACTTCGCGGTTTCACTCTTTGATGATAGAAAACGAGCCTAACTTCTGGCTTGAACAAGTACTTCACGTGAAACCGCGATGTGCAAAGCATATTTTCATTGATTTTGCCTCGGCTCGTTTCCAGGCCGTTTTCAACGAATCTTGCCCGGGTTTGAAAGGTATTAGTCTACCCATCCCCTGAACTATTGATCCGCGTAGTTTCGGCAGCAGGGAAAAATTCTAAGATTTTTATCGGATTTTCAGCCTCGGGGTTTTTAAACTTAGAAAAATCGTATTCTGCCCGCATTGCGGCCGTTTCCAGCCAAACTTTGCCATTTGGTGTTGTTCTATCCGGAGTACACGTATGCAGAACAAGGCTGAAAATAAGTGCGTTGAAGGGCAAAAAGTCGGGGTCGTCCGGTTACTTTCTGGACATTCCAATAGATAAATATCTAGCTGCTCACATTGCAGGCACCAAGTTCATTTGGTCAGATTTCCGTCGTATGATTACGCAATGAATACATCTGCAATTTTCAAAATATTTGCCATTTAATATGGATTACTTATTTACCGATAAAGCTTCCCAGACGAACTTGCATCATCCGTTTCATCGCTTGCGAGGCGGATCCACTGGTAAACACAATTGGAATACAAGTGACAAGGTGTTTCAATGATATCCAGATTACCCTAAAACTCTGTTAAAAATTAGAAAAGCGTCATCAAACCGTAACTAGCGAAGGAACGAAGCGAGGGTTTTTGTCGTCATTAACCTCCATTTGATGCTGATTGTGATTGGAGAGCAATAAGAATGGGGCTTAGCCTTCGTCGAAGTGCAAATTGCCTTGTGTCTTGGTCGCTCTCACAGAAGGTCACAGCATGAAGGTCATAGCACATTTGGATTTCAGCGCACTTCATCAAGAGACTGAGAATTTGTGCTCAAACTTACTCGTGATATCGTTTCGTACAATTGATGCTTCACGAGTTTGATGGATGGTTCCAGGGCTGTGCGAGAGTCGATTTTCAAAAACAAACCGAGAACCGAGAATCGAGAGGTTGACAGGCGACGTTTTGCAAGCTCGCTGCTGGCCAAGCCTCAGAGAAGTTAACGAATATTTTGAAACCAGCCACCGCGCGTAGCGCGGGCGAAACATTGTCGAATTACTCCAAAAAAATCTAACTAGTCGAACCGCGATGAATTTTGTCGCTTGACAGAATGATTTTCTTTTCCCTAACTCCTCGGTCTCGTCTCGGTTTTTGGTCCTTCAGACCGAGAACCGAGAATCGAGAATCTCGGGTCCAAAAAGGCCGAGATTCTCGGTTTTCGAGAACACCGAGAACCGAAGTTACAAGGAGTTTTATTATTCATTAAGATCTTTCTGTGGTACTACAATACAATATTTAGAAGGCCAGATCCGCCTGGAACCCGTCATTCGTAACATCCGTTGGTGATTTGTCCTTTCTCTTCGTTGACAAAGAAAACGAATTGTCTGACTGGGAGTCGCTCAGTGACGGCGAAACCGTCTCCAACTTCGTTTTCTCATCTTCATAACCTGCAGCAAATAGGTTTCAACAAATTAAACATTTAACCCATGATCCTCCTGAACTTGGCGTAATCTTTTGGAAAGGTGAAGGCTGCGGCGATGCTCATGGCACCTGCAAGGATCAATGCCGCATTCGGCAAATAGAACGCTTTTTGGAGCGAGCTGTAGTGCGACTTGGGCGTGGTTGACGAGCCGCGAATGCCATCCGAGATCTACAAAACGCAGGCAATTTTTCAAATTTTTCATGCAGCAGCATAACCCACCAATCCGACGACGTATGGTCCAGATCCGTCACCCAAAAGATGCGCAATGAGGATCTGCAGCGCGTACGCCGTGTTCCGCCGTGGTGGAATAACGATATTCTGAAATTCTCTGGACATTCAAAGGGGAGCCGAAGCTGACGAGAAGGAGATCGAAGTTAATGGCGAAATTGAAGCACAGCCCCGTGACTGTGATGAAGAGCAGTGCCTAGGCCCCCTTTCAGCAGAACATCCGTTGAACTCACATAAGCCGCTGTAAGTTCTGAATGAAGTAGTTGAAGAGCGCCAAAGAAGGCCGGCAACGCGATGAAGGACCCGATGGCGCAAACGATGCAATCAGCCCGTAACGTCTTGAAGGACCGACAACAGCCCTTGCCTCGCTTCATCATCTGAACAAGTTTTATCTTTTCACTAGTGCTTTGGACTTCGACAAGCGGTCTAGCAAAAGGCTTCAGGCCTCAGCTTTTCGTAGAAGAACTGACCCAAGAAAGTGTTGTTCCAATGATGACACCAGCAATTCCTCCAGCAACCGTAATCGAACCGAATACCAGTGAGACCCTGAAAGTCGACAAGTATTGAGAGGAATGACGCTCACTGATTCTTTTCTTTGTCGGTGAGGTCGTCCGTGTCATTGAGGCCCTTGTTCCAGGCCTAAACGGTGCATTCACGAAGACTTCTCCTTTCTCACCTTGGCTCGTTCAACGGCTGTCGGCACCCACCAGGCGAGTGTTCCCGTCACGAAGACGTCTTCCGTGTAGGCAATTGTAGCAAGAATGTACGTTGGGCTGCAAAGACAGGGTTCAAACAAGCTAGTGCAAAGCTGAACGTTTCAGTTCTTTGAAAGATTTTCTTCTAGCATTGTTAGCAGGCAAGATCCTACTTGACAATGAGGGCCTTGATGTCGCTCCAGTAACTGCCCTTCTCGATGCTGGTTGCCGCTGTTGCACCAGCTTGCTGTTCGGCTTGTCCTCTAGGTGGATCCTGCAAGTAGAAATGCTTCAAAATGACAGCGACAGAATATTTTTGGTGATTTCATCAAAACGTTGCTTTGCTTGTGGAATTCTAGAGCTTTACCAACGCGTATAAAGAAGATCATAGAGAGCAGGCACACGATGCTGGGCCCGACTGTCGCTCGGACACCCCATCGCCAGTCGTCGGCCAGGTTCGCCACTGTCGAGCCAACCATGTAGCCCATGCCACTGAAAGCAAGGTTTGTGTTTTGTTTTCATCGAGTGGTTTTCATACCTTCCAACAGGCAGAGCAAAGTAGAAGATGGCCAGGGCTCGACTCCTCGACGTTCCAATGAACATGTCCCCAATCATCGTCGGTGAGATGATCGCGTACGACGCTTCACCAACAGCTATGATTCCTCTCAAGACAAGGAACAACCAGAACATCTGAAACCAGTCGATCTAGTCAAAATTCTTCGATCTCACATTATCCGGAATGAACGACGAGGCGAGGACGGCACCAATCCAGATCCCCACACCCACAGACATCACCCACTTCCGGTTGTACCTGAAATCTATGCAAAGTTGGAGTTCCCCCACCGATCGCCCAAGAAGCCACAAAATGGAGCGAAGACAATGTAGAAAGCGATAAAGATCGTTTGAACGAGACCACCTTTGGCATCATTGATGCCGAAGTATTTTTGAACCTTTGACAACACCCCTAAAAAGCTTTCGAAGGCAATAAGACGTCCTCACCGGCAACGGTGTATCGGTCCATGTAACATAGCAAGTTAATGATACACATGATAGCCAGACTCGTGAAGGCCCGCCACCGCGGCGTTGTGATAGCCCTGAAAGTCACACGTCTCATTTTACTGAGTCAACTTCGTTTTCAAAACAGAGATCGCAGCAGTGAAAGGGTTGGAGGCAAAGTAATAGAGCAGAAGAGAGACAAACTCACTCTTTCTCGGATGAGACCGAGATCGGGCTCTTGAAGGGCGTCGGTGGCTGCTCGCCGCTTGTCGATGGTGACGGCGTGGACGCGTCGTCGGTGCTCATCGTGGTTGCAGTGGTCGACTAGGGTCTTCGTCTTTCCACTGACTATTTGGAAAGCCAACGGGAGCGCACTAGAGGGAAAGTGTAGAAAATCGAAGCACAGCGTTTTCTTATCGAACACACTCAGACGCGCCTGCACGTGGCTCCTGGACCAAGCAGATAGCAGCCACTGGCCGGAACCTCGGCGGAGGACAGAAATCACGGCTTTGCAAAGAAAGAGATTTTCTAGATGAAGAAGTATGCATCGATCACCGCATACGATTCTCTTGAGGCAGACATGAATATCAATCCTTTCATAGATTCTACAGAATTCTCAAGTTGTTTCTTGTTCTTTTTCGCCAAGAAAAGGTCGAAGAATTTGGAGGGCCTCAACGCAGTGCGGCGTGTTTTGGGGCGCCTCTTTTTGCCCTTGTTCTTTGTCTTGAACATGGACTTTGGAATGATTCCTAAGACGAGGGTCCACTTCCAGCCTTTTTATTACGGCATAGAAAGTAAGAATCGTTTCACTCTGTCTCTTCAGACCGACGGTCACTTAATGATCAGCTGTCTTTAGAAAGGTGCAAAAAAGTGACTGCTATTCTCTTCTGGTTTCTCAAGCGCGCTCGTTGCCGCAACACTCTGGGCGAGCAGTTGTTGTCTTCAAGGGCGAGGCGGTGGCAAGATAAATGGCGATCCGCTGACTGAAGCTTCAGAGTTTTACTCTTTGCGGAGTTTCAGCTGTAAAACGATCCTCGTGGTCTCATCTGTCAAAGTTGAAAACATTCTTCTTGAAAGGGTCTCGTTCAAAGTCTTGTGTGCTCACGATTTGCCTTTATAATGACGCCATTGAGGCCCTGGAACCTTTCTCAAAGACGTGTTTACCCTTCGC
>JAQIXL010001433.1:0-18195 GCA_034700245.1 Poikilolaimus oxycercus
CTCTGCTTCCTCTCTGGCTTCTCTCCAAGTCTATGGGAGGTTAGGTCACGTGTCTCATGTCCATTAGCGAGACTACATTGACGCGCAAAGTGAGATTTTTTCTTGCCTATGTTGCTCCTGCTTGAACCAAGTGATGAAACTTTCTCACACTCTCTTTCTTCCTTGCCAGGTCACTTCCCTTTTTGTCAACCAGCATTCGTTCCTGTCCCTTCATTTTAAGAAACGAGTCATCAAGTCATTCTGCTCGCCCTCTTCGATGCTCTGCAGAACGACTGTCCTTTGGTTCTTCATTCTCACCCCGCATAATGTCGACGCGAGCGTCGTCACCGAGCGTCGTCACCGCCAGGGTATATAGGAACTAGACAGCTCTCATCCCCAAAAGGTCACTTTAACGCTCTCATTACTTCCGGTCACACTGGAGCGGCAACACAGACCAACAACCGAATGGACGCGAGTTTTTCTTTATCTCTGCCATACTTCTTCATCCTATTCCAATCATCGTCCAAGGAGCGGCAGACGAACATCAAAAACTTCATCACGTGTTCAGGGATCTTTCAGTTTTCGGTCCCTTGAATTTTTCTCAGTGTGTGCTCGTCATCCAATCCGTCTTCCTTGTCAGCACTCTCCCTTCTCTATCTGAAACACTTGCGCGCCCACCGTCTGCCTTGCTTCGATCACACGCATTCTTCAAGGTTTTACCATTCACATGCTGTTTTTGCTCTCTTTCAGCACGGCTCCTTCCTCTCTTTCAACTGTAGGCCGTCAGGAAAGCTTGTGGTAAGGTGGCCTCTCAGTTTCTTGCTGCGACATCTCTCATTTCAAGTGAGTTCAACAAGTCCGTAGCAACTCTCCGTCATTCAGATCCAAGCCACAAATCTTCCGTGAAAATCTGGCCCAAGAATCTTTCCCCCTACTCCTCTTCTTGCTTGCACTTTCTTCTCCCTTCTCTCTCTTCTCAGCTTTCGCTCGTCCGGTTGCCAGCACGTGGCGCCGCCTCGTCTCACCAGCGAACGCATTTAAGCTAACCGATCCAGAGATCTTTCTCGTCTCCCTTCTGTATAGCCATTTGATCCCACGGCACAAACATTCAAGACAGCTCCCTTTCTCTTGCGCTCTCATCCATGAATCGCTACACAGTCGAGAGCAAAGCTCTCAACAGAGTGCTCGACTCTTTCCCCGAGGTAACAAATTAAAGCTTTCTTAAGGGTTGTGCTACTGTCCGTATTAGCCTCTCGAAACTCGACCAATTCCCAACTCTTCCCATTGTAACTCGCTCTTTTCACTCTCTGCACTGTTGTAAACCTGTCACGAGCCAACCATGATCCAACTCATTCACCTTTTCTTTGCAAGCACCGCAGTGCTTCAAGCTCTCACACGGCCAATTGCGATTTGCAGTGCAGCGCCTCCCCTTCGACACGCTCTCTTCTAACTCCTCCAAAGTCACCAAGACGTCCTTCATCTATTCAAATTCCTCTCCGCATCGCTCTCTATCCTCCTCTGCATATAGCCCGCGTGCTTCTCTTTTCCCCACCTTCCAAAGCAGATGAGACGACACACTTTCACCAGTTTATCGACGTCTTCTATCCACAAGTGCCTCCCAACCTGAGGGAAGCTTCCGAACGAAGGAACCTAAAGCGCCGAGGACGACGCTGGTGGCGTTCGGAGATGTCATGGGGCATCTCCCTTCCAAGGAAGTGTAAGACCCTAATCCCCTCTGTGCTCCCAGTAAATCCCTGCTTGTAGGTGGAGAAGGACGACTCATCCCATCAGCACTCGTCTCCGGCCTGCCGCCGTCGCCTCGTCTCTGCCTCCTCCTCTTCCTCTTCGTCTCTTCCCGCTCCCCGTGACTCAGCCGCCGGCGCCTACAAATACCGAGGACGTCTGAGATCTGGGCTCATTGTCTCTCCGCTCTCCTCTCCCCATCCTCCTCTTTGTGACCCAGCCCAAGGGCTTTTCAATAAAGTCACTCGCCTCTTATTGAGAGTTGACACTGGAGGGAGGAGAGAAGGCTGGCGGAGGCCTGCCAACCAGCGTTGCGGTCCCCGCCTCACCTGTCCCGTGCATGAACTAACCTTCTCCCCGGGTCCCCCGCTTAACTCAAGACTCTCGATTATTCAAAGAATCTTCACTCGACTAGCGACTGTACTTGCCCAATAAAGATTTGGATGCGAAGCACCGAGAGTGAAACATATCGGTCATTCACAAGTTGTCTTTGATGCTTTCTGTCAGCAGCAAAAAGGATGATTCGAGACTTGTGAGGCAATTCTTTACAGTTTTCCGTGAAAGATATCCAAACAAGATCAGTATTTCACAGCGCAAATAGGTAAAACTGGTAATCAAGAAATTATACTTGGTAAAGAACCAGCTGAACCCAGTCGCCCATTGTCATTGCTTGTGTAGTCTTTCTATACTCTTTTCCTGAAAAATATCTAACCATGCGCTTTTGGCGAATCTGTCAAATGTTTGTGAGAGGAGGTTGATCAGCAGAAGAATCGGCTTGATGGAGTTTTGAAATTGAAACATGGAGACTGAAGCACAAGTTTTCTCCGCAAGATGATTAGAGATATTTTCTGCATTGTCAACTGACAACGATTCAGGACTTGTAAGAAGCACTTCCTGGTAGATTTCCTAAAAACGAAAACCTGACTACTAGATTGACTCGTCTCCCAAAACCAGACAGATCATGTGTCAATGTTGTATTTGAGAAACTCGAAAACAAGCCTTTCTAGAGGACAGATTTTCGAAGAGAGAAAATGCTTAGTTGATCAAGATTGAGAGGACGCCATACTCTAGCCTACAAGCGTAAATCATTGAGAGACCATTCCTTGCACATTTCCTGAAAGACATCTAAACAGCGCCAAAATGTCATGTGTCTCCTACTGAAAATTGCAAGAGTTGTCTACGAGAAATGCTGCGATTGAACCTGCTCCAGTTTTTTTTTCAATGAAGTCCGATAGTGAAACGCATCAGCTATCCACGAGGTTGTCTGGAAAATTTTCTTCGATCGTCCAGAAGACGAGTCGGGATTGCAAGATCTACTACTTTTTATCAGAATTCCCAGAAACAAAAGCGAGCACGAAAGATTGAACTACCCGCAGTTAAACTATTCTACTTTTCAAGTTTGAAACGCAGACGCCAACTGTGCGTCGAACAAACTGGCCGAAGTTGAACGCTTCCAGCCGTATCACAAAAAATTTTTTTCCTCAAGAAGTCCACTCGGAGATGTCACCACAATTGCTTTTTTCTATGTTTCAGTGGATAAACAACAATATTTTTGCGCGCTTGTGGTTTGCTTCAATATATTGGTGTTCACAACTCTTTGTTCAGAAAAAAATGCACCTGAGTTTCTCGGTGAGTTCTTTGCGAAAATGTCAAAAAGTTGACAATAGCTCTGCGATGACGAAACACTTTCAACCGAAAGTTCTTGACTGTAAACCCTGTGTGGAAAATTCATCCTCGTTCAAGCATGTTAGCGAGAATGAACAGCAATTTGTTGTGTTTCATGCGCCGTCTAAGAGTTTTGATGTTCAGAGAGCTGGATTGCTAGGACCACAATCAGCTTGAAAGCGAAACAAAAACAAATCAGATCAATGCTCTAAGCGACGTGTTTCAGAAACTAGGCAATGTCGACGCATCGCAACTCTTTTAAAGTTATCGGTGTGGAGGAGGACTGCAAAAGATTTTGTCTCATATTTCAAAGGGCGCTTTGAGTACCTAGTTATGTTTTTTCGCGACTTTCCGTTTTTAGTTTTCTTTGCAAGTCAACCGTATTGTTCGCAAGACGCATTTCAAACCTCGAAATCGGATGAAAGCGCGGAAAAAGGGGGTCGTGAAAGAGGTGGAAAAGGCTGGGAGATGGCGGCGAGATGGTCAAGATGATGATTCGAGACAAGTAAGAACTGCCAAATCAGTGCAAACATTTACAAAACCATTCCTTCTACATTTTCTGAAATTTATCCAAACAGCGCCAAGATTTCATATCGTGACGGAAAGTCTTGAAGACGATGATACTACCACCGCTATCCAAAATAATAGAAAGAGTCAAATAAGCTTGAGTTTCAAAGGGAAGCGCCTTTCGTGAAGCGCATCAGCTATCAATTCCTCGTGCGTCGCTAAAAAGTCGTAAAACACTATGGATTAGCAGGAAACACTTCTTCGAATTTCCTGAGACAAAAGCGCAGCGAAAAGACGAATTGCCCAGCAGTTGAAGCACTTTTCAACAGAAAAGAGACTTTTAAACAAAGTCACATAAGTGAAGATTTTATTTCAGTGGGAATCGTTGTAACTTCTTGTAGTTGCTCTCACATTCCTTGTTTTCAGTCTGCAAAGACCTTGGCTATGCTCTACGAAAGCTCTTTCGACGGACCTTTCTCACTTTAGGGCAGACTATCCTGCTGTTCCTTGAGCCCTTTCGTGCTGGTCCAATCCAGCTTCGCTGCTTTGTACTCAGCCTGGAGGTGCTTCTAAAAATATTTTTGTTTATTTGCTTATCATTTTTGCTGACCTCAAGGAGGTCGTGGTCGGGCAGCTCGTCGCCTTTGAGCTTCTCGAGATGGGCGAACATTGGGTTGACCTTCGGCACCCAGCTCACGGCGCCCGGCAGATTCGCTTGCCTGTACGTTTCCAGAGAGCGATCTAAATATTGTATTTTTTTTAAATTTAATTTTTTTTATATTTGCCAAAGTCCTGATGGGCGATGTTTTTGATGGCAAGGATGCCGCGTCGGTCCTTGATGTTGTGCCATGGCAAGCCATTTTCGCGGTGCAGATCGATGAGCGTGTAGATGAAGGCCTGCAAGGAAATTTCATTAACACGTTTTATTATTTAAAAAATTCAATTTCAATTATTATAAGTTATTGCAATATCTCAAACAATTATTTTTTAATTATGAACCTCCACGTCGTGCTTGGGACCCAGTTTGACTTTCTCTGGAGCATCAGTGTTGAGATCGCGTGGACAGTAGTATTCCCACAGGCAATTCAATCTCGTAATGTTTTTTCTTTGAAATTCTTAAAAACCCTCGTTTCTTTGACTCGGAGTTGTCGTCGATGCGACGTGCGTGGCGGAAGCCGAGGAGAAAGACGACGGTCGGCTCCTGAGATTATTTTGCTTATTTTTTTCAAACTGCTTTATCTTGTTATTTTTGTTAGTTCATGGCAATGTCGGACCGAGTACTTCAAGGCGATAAAGCCTGGCTGAATAGCTTGGTGCACGAAGCCCGCCGTGTGAAGGTGGCGAAGCGCCTCGAGCACTTGCTTGACAATGCTAGCCACAGCTTCCTTCTTCCAGATGGTGCTGAAGGCGGTGAAACCCATAGCCGTGTGCATTATGAAACTGAAAATTAATTCTGAAGGCTTGAATGGTTGAATTTACTATCTATTGCTACATAATTTCGATATTAATTTGTTTTAGTGCTAAAATTTCGAGCGCACCGGAAATAAATTCTTTGGCTCGTCGGAAGTTTCTCGTTTCCGAGCACGCGAGTGGTGTAGCCCTTGTCGTAGAATTCCGGGAAGTGCGTGCGACGCGCGGCGTCCAGCTTCTCCAGCTCCTTCAGTATCTCCTCCTCTTCGTTCAGGCCCTCAGAACTTCTTATTCTGTAGCACCTCTACCGTATGCTCAGGTGGCACAATTTGGGGGTCATCGATTTTCGTCGCGAGCACAAGCTTTGCCTTCATCGCGCACATCCAATATTCTTGCTTCATAGCATTATTGCTAGGCCAACCCTTCACCTAAAGCAGTCATTTCCATTTCGAAATTGCAAAGCGGTGCCGGCGGAAAACCTATGTGAAACACGTCTCCGAAACTTTCTCAGCGTTTACATTGCACCAAATCTATCGAGAAAAGCATTGAGGAACCGATCTCAGAAAGTTCCATTAAGACGCAAAAGGCATACATTTCTGAGTGGTCAGGAGGAGGGGGGACGTAAAAGATTTCTCTTCCAGATGATGGCAGAGAATAGCGTACCGTCCAGACGCCCCCCTCATATATATATATAAGTATTTATTCGGCCAGGCTTTTGGAGCACACTTGGGCCATAGTAATGCATGAAGAGACATGTTGACAGACGAGGATTCTCAAAGAAAACAAGGCAGAGGGGGACGGGGGAATGTATGAGGCATCGATAGAGGGGACAACGGGGGTATTGATTTATTTCTTTTTTGCTGGGACTGGGACTGTTGGACGACGGGGAGCATTGGGCGCTGGGAAACCCGGCTGGCTAATTGGGGTGGACGGGGGATCCGCGGCGACGGTCTTCTTCTCGCGCACGATCCACTCCTCGGCCACTTCCAACTTCGCCAACTCAAAGTTGCGCACCGTCCAAAGCTTGCGACCGGCCGCGTTGTTCCTCTTGATTGCTTCTTTCCAGCTGCGGCGATATGCCAACAGCTCTGACTCGCTCATGTCGCGCCGCAGAGAGAAGGGGACTCTCTCCTTGGCACGAAATTCTCCAAACGACTTTGCGAAGCGCTTTGCGTCCTCAACAGAAGGGAAGGAGACGCGATTGATGCGTGTCCTCGCTCCTTCCTTGCTGAGTCGGCAGCTCTTCGCAACGACGTTCGCTTTCTTCATCATCATATGAAATACCGCAGTACATTCCTCCACGTCGCCACCTTCCGATTTCAAGATAAGATTTTTCGCTCGCTCGTCGGCTCCCTTCTCTTCTCGCAGAGCGCGACGCACCAACGCAACTTCATGAAGCTGCTTCGGGGCCAAATTGCGCTTGACAGCATCAGAATACTTCGCTGGGGCACGAAGTGTTCGGACTTCCTTTCGAAGGTCCGCGACTTCGGCCACCAGGGCCTCATTAGACTTGGAAAGGATACTCACGAGTTCACGTAGTTGTTCCACATTGTCGAGTAATTGCTTGGCAACATGGCCGCTGATGGTGATATCGGCGGCATTGTTGGAATTAGGGGCAGATCCATAGAGATGACCAAAAGATCCATCAAAAGGAACATTAAGATGATCCATCGACATGGGAAAACGACGTGGGAGAGCGCTTTACAGCGCCGCCGCACGCCGTCACGACAGAGAAGAATCTCTCTTTTCTCAACTTTTGGGACGCAAGGCAAAGTTTCCTTTGGTCGGCCATGGATATTTCACGCTCTTTTCTCGCTTCATCACCAAAGGAAACTTCCCCCTTTTTTCGCCCTTTGGGCCTCTATCGAGATAGAAATCTTTATGCTTGAATCGTAGGTACTTATTGAAGATTTATCTTGATTTTTCGAACGTTCGTTGGTTTTGGAAGACTTGCTTCCAGAAATCGTACGAGCCGTTCACGAGGGCGACGGTGATGGCACAGCGAAGAACTCTTGGTGAGAGACCGGCAAAGAGGCCACGCAAACCTCGCGAAGTCGCAATCTGCTTGGCGACGGACCAAAGCCTGGGTGAAGTGCTGGTCAAACCGAGAAGAGCCTGCTGACGAGTCTTGATCACGTCGAAGGGTGTCGTGAGGACTGAGGCTATAGCGCCCGCAAAGGCTCCCGCAATGAAAGAGTGACTTGTGGGGAAGGCTCCGCAGTTCTTGATGCAAGCATCTTTGTAGGCTTGGAAGAAGGTCCACTGAATGCCGGCGAAAGGCACGTCGCGTAGCAGCGTCGATCCCAAGCCGAGGCCGAGGCCGGCGGCACCGGACGACCGAAATTGCACTTTCACTGCCCTTCTTAGATCCGGAGAATAGATTTGCTCCGACTGTAGCTTGGTTCGAAGGATTTCAATGGGGTTTACGGCAATGACGGCGAGACTTCGAGCGAGGATTCCAGAGAGCATTGGGTGCCACCAGGTATCAGGGCTTTCACGCCTCAAACTCTCCAGCAGAACGTCATAGGTCGTGTACTGCAACGCTGCGGCTGGAACTGTTAGAATGGTTGCTGGCACATAGCCACTCCAAAGGAAACGAATGCCCTCGTGACGCAAGATGCTCGTGAAGACATAAACCGAAGTGGCCGAAGTAGCGCTTGAAAAACGTGTCGACTGTTGAAGTCGCACTTTAATGACGTCGAGTGGAGTAGAGAAGAAGGAGTTAAGGAGACCGCCCAGAGCCGCCGCGACAACGCGCTCATTTGTGGTCACCGATTGAGACATCATCGGAAGAAGAGCTACAAAGTCGATTTTTATAGCCCCATCAATAGCTGAACAAAGGCAGAAAAATAGCCAGAAGACAAAGAACTCTTCACAAGCATGGTCGTATCTCTTGGTTTCCAAAACGACGCGCTGAAAATAGATCGAATGAAATTGAGACATCGGGTACAATTCTTACCAGCTGTGCACATTTCACAAGTAGTGGACTGGATACGGACAGCACATGGATTGTTGCATTAGCCTAGAGAAGCTCGACGCGATGGCATGCTGGATTGTCAAATGACCGTGTCCCTCATCACTTGGATCTGCTTTCTGAATGAGCAGTTGATGCCTCAGCGTCACCTCGCACTAGGAGCCCCCCTTGCAACCGTTTTGGAAAATGAGCAATAGGAGCGCGTTTACCAAAACGATCGCTATCTTTGTGCTTTGTAGAGGGCGCAGCTTACTGTGCCCGCATAAAGCTGTCCTGCCTTCCTTCGTTCGGCCAAAGATCTAGTGTTAGTGAGATGGACCTGTTCGCCCTCATTTTTCGAAGGCGCTCGAAGATTCGTCCTTTACAGGAGGTCAGACCTCGCCGACTTCTCTCTTCAGCCAATCTTGAGCCAGCCGAATGCCACCCGCCGAGACGTCTATTTCATTCAGCAGGCAAGCATTCAGCTGAAGTTGCTCAAAATTCTTTAGGCATCTACGATTAGCACGGCCTAGGAGCATCGTGGTTCATCGGATTGCCCTAACTTCCACTTCAACTCATGTCAAAGTTCGTCTCCATCGCGATTTCTCACAAGACTTCATCGTGATAACTCTGCTTTTTTATTGAAGTGATGCAAAATTTTTTTGTCAAATCGTTCATAAACCAAATGGAAATCAGTGACACGCAACTACAGAACAGAACGTGTCTGGTGTGCACTAGCGTATACTACCTGCACAAAGCGGAAATTCAGAGTGAGGATCGTTGAAATGCAAGGCATTTATGTCCCCCACAAACAACACAAAACCTACTGTGCCCCTCAGCTTGCCATCGATTTGGTTCATGAGAACTCCTACCATTCAATGGCCGTTGCGAGTTTCCGATCTGGCTGTGGTGATTCATCAAACAGTGCAATGGCCTTCCACAACATCGTCAGTCATCACAGCTCACTGTTACAGGAAAAGGATTCCCAACCTATAAAAGCGGACCCGAAACAACACTCTGCATCAATTGCAATGGCCGTCCACATTACTCCTCTGCCAATTCTGGTTCTTCTTGCTATCACCGTCTACGCCGGCGACTTCGGTCTCAGCTTTCTCCATGATGCAGACCGCGAGGTGAAGCACGAGTTCTTCAGCATCGTCAGCAACGCGAGTCTCTCGACTGCACAAGTTCAATCCCAGCTTCGTCTATGGGGTGCTGCCCAAGGAACGACGTTCGAGGTTTGTCAGTTGCTTTCCTGTACGTTTTGCAGTCAGAAGTGAACAACTTCATCAACAACCAGACCGCACTCTCAGCCGTTATTGAGCAGGCGCAGAGCTACGGAAAGTAGGAAACTTTTCCGTATCATCCAGTTGCTCTCATTCTTCCGATACATTGAATAAATCTTGCAATCTGAATCGTTTTGCTTTACTTTTTCAATTTTTCAACTGAACAGGGAATTCATTGCCTCGAGTGCTCGTGTCGAAGCGAGATCGGCTCAGAGCCTGTTTTGGTGTTTGCCCTGACAATGAGACTTTATTGATTCGGAATCTTATAACTTTTGCTTTAAGGAGCTACGGAGTGCTAGAAGCATAAACATCAACACCGCGTGGCTACAAGCACTACACAGGAAACGTCAAGTGCTCGATATGATAAGACGATCGCCGAATGGTTCAGACGTCAAGAGCACAATTTGTAGCTTATGAGCACCATTCTCCGCACCCTGATTCTATTTATTCCTGGCTGATTGCATAAATAAACGGTTAAAAGAACCGATAAGACAGACTCTGTTGATCGTTGAGTTTTTCTATCCATTCGCCACGCCACTTAAAGGCTTCTTCCTTCTCATTGTTGAAATTAAGCTTTCAGGACTTGCGATGCGCTTCCCGCTGCCAACGGCATTTCTCCTAGTCTGCTTGCTGAACTGTGAAGCTAAGGCAGTTAAAAACGAAGAAAATGGTAAGTCAACTTACCTTATAAACCTCTTGTAATTTCAGTCTGCCCATGGCCCAATTGGGAAGCGAACTGGGCTGGTGACGCCTGCTACAGTTTTTCCTGCGAGTGCAAGGACTGAAGCTTTATAGTTTTTAGTGAACCCCGCTGAACTCTTCGCATCGAGTCACTACTGCGATAGTCTGTCCGTCGATGCCGAGATCGCTACAATTGATAGTGAAGCTGAGAACGCCTACTTTTACCGTTCGCCTTTCATATTCAGAGCAAAAGATGGAATTGCAGGTGCGGCCATGAACCTCAGCCCTTGGTTGGGGCTTGTGAAGCGTCGTGATGTGTGGCAAAAACTCAACGGTCAACCACTCATCTTTGTCAACTGGGCACCAAGTGAGATCTTCGCCTAAAAATCGCGACGTAGAACACTTTAGACGAACCAAAGAATGGCACCGAGCACCAGTGCGCTGTGATGAACGGCTGGAGTGGGAGATGGCAAACTGTGAGCTGCACATCGACAAACTATTTCGCGTGCAAGAGACCGATTGCCACTGGAAGCCAGATGAAAGACGGCCAGATCTTACTCTCTTGAATTGTCTAGCGGAGTGCTAACAATAAGGCATCACTTATTTTGTTGAAGTAAATTTTTATGCTCGTGAAGCTGCACACTCTTTTCAGGTATCTACATACTAAAGGGAGAGGCAGACGGTACAGCATCGTGACACTGGTGAAGGTCGAGTCGACAGCGAAAACCAATAGGCGTCGGAATTGCCAGGGACTGCAGCCTCTGGACTTCCTGAAAGGTGCGAAGAGATTACCCTCTCTGTGGCAACGGAGCAGATGGTTTGATTGGCCTCGCAAGTGGGCCACTCCGCGTTCAGATTTTCAGCCGTGACGATGCCGGTCAAATGACTTGCTTAATCGCCTTTCCAAGGCGCGCCCAATGTCAGCGATGTTTGGCGCCGATATCCTTTGTCCTGGACATCGTTCTAATAGAAGACGAAAAAAAGAGTCGCACTTGAAATTTCTCCTCTGACTGACCCTTCTGACTTGCATTGCCTCTGTTTCATTATTCAAAAGTTTACTGATTGAGAGATGCAATGCGGTACCGAACACCCCTTCACTTTCGCAACGATCAGGCATCAGATGAATGAGTACGAAAGAGAATAGAAAGAGCACAGCAAACAATAGCAAAGAATATGATGAAAACCGCAGTCCAGGCGGCACCAACAATCCAGAAAGTTTCAAGTTTTTTCGAGGGTGCAGCAGCTGGAGGTGACGTGGTCGCTGTTGAGCATAGGAAATGACATTCGAGATCCGGCGCTGTGACTGTGATGCGGAATTCGTCTGTCACTTTGAGGTTCCTTACGAACAAACCGAAGCTACCACCTTTGGGGAACGGGAGATTCACGCCGATCATTGACTTCGTAAGTCTAGAAGTAGTGAGAAAACCTGATTGATGTTACGGAATTATCAGATCGTTGAATATCATGTGCAAAGAAGCGTTTGCCGAAAGGACGAGTTTGTGCACGGTAATGTTGCACGCTAGCTGCGTCTCAAAAGGGACAAAGCTGAGCTCTATTTGTGCCTGAATGAGGGCTCGTGTGTAAGAGCTGGTCGTCCACTCGTGGTGATCCGCGTCCTGCACCGCCGCGTCGTCTAGTTGTCCCTTTCATGAAACTCTGGGGGGCTCACGTTCGTTGACGAAAATGAAAGCAAGATTTCGGGTAGCCTGATACGTGAAGATTATCATATGCCACGGCAAAGGAAAGAAGGCGTGTTTGTTGAGATCCGTTCTATGGCTAACAAGTGAGAGAAACTGGAAGGAAAACCTGTCTATAACTATGGCGCAACGTCGTCACATCCGAATGGCATAATAGTCAAAATAATCTCGCCTCCAATCAAGATGTCATCACTTGGAGGCGAGTAAAAGCCGAGTCTTGGTCGATTCGACGGCGAGCGCGCAGCAATTCGGAAAGACGCCACGCCGTCAGTGAAAAGGCGCCGAATTGCGACGCTAATTGGCGCGTCCACATAACGAACAACAAATGAGTCCGGTATTGGTTCGTCGGGATCGAACTCTGCACAACTTATTTTGCTTTAATTGATACGAACGAAGACTTTCGAAGACGAAGAGCCCATCGAAGCGGTACTGACCATCGTCATAGGGATTTCGAGCCATTCTCAAGCCTTTGAAATCGTCCATTATATCAGGAATTTCAATCGACATCTCGGCAACACGGTCAAAGTATGTGCTGTCGAACACTTCACGCACCCTGCAATCGACTTTTGAACGTTTTAGTTCTTCATTTTTCGTGTGAGCACGCAAACGAGGGATCACACAATGAATCGTTGAGCAAGGTCGTTTTTCGTTCAACAGACATTGCGCTAACTTGATAAATGTTCCTGCTCACACTTCATAGACTTGACTGTTTTCGTCCAGTGTGGCGAAATCTGTGCCATCGTAGTCGTTCAAGAGCGTTTTGTCCACTTTCACATAATGCACAAAGAGATAATTTCGCAGAGTGCCGACTCTTGATAAGCCGTTCCTGGCTCCCAAGTTGAAGCTGCCAAGAGAAACGTGTTGTTGAAGATCATGTCCGCTCTTCTTAGTACAGCAAAATCTAAAGGCAAAAAGCTTAAATGCAATGGAGAGAACAAACTAACGGGAAATCTCCAAAATTCTCACCGAGCCCTCAAACTCGGAATGCTCAAATGGCCAAGCGGTATCGGAGTTGTAAGTGTAAGTGATGACTGTCATATTGATAAGTGGAAAACTGGCGCCATTGTAATTCGAACCAGAAAAACTCCAAAGTAGTTTTTAACACGCTCTTTTTGTGAGAACCAAAGAGCTGCCCTATAGTGACTGGCCGATTTTAGAATTCTGGGATTTTGATACCATCTTGTAGAGAATTTCATGCACGCACCACGCGCGCGCATCTCGTGACGTGAAAAATGTAGTTTTTCGCTAAATCGAGGTTATTCTCGTGTTTCTTGCTAGAAATCAACTATTTTTGATGCCGCAGAACGATTCCTCGACGTCAGTAACCCTAAAGCGACCCTCTTCACCGTGAAGTTCCCACAGAATTGACGCAAACGACGAGCAAACCCGAATCGACTGCTTTCTCCAATAACTCGTCTTTTATTCTTTCTAAATTCTCATTGCAAACCCATGCAGAGAGTTTCGGGACGCTTTTGGTACCATTCGACGCAGAATTTGCAGGGCTACAACATATCAAAAATTGAGCTTTAAGTCTTCTTATGCAAGTGTCTCAAAAATTTTGAAATATGAAATCTCAAGTGATCTCAGAAACATAAAAGACCGATTCTTGACTGCCTGCAGTTAAAATTTTCGAATTCTGAGTATGCCACGTGCCACAATTCTGAGTATGCCATGCCACTTTTTTCGATTTGCGAATTCCTCGCACAGGATTCATTTTCGACCCCGGGTCTATTTGACAACTTTTTACAGCATGAAATTCTCTACAAGATGGTATCAAAATCCCAGAATTCGAAAATTGGCCGGTCACTGCCTCTTTGGTCGTTAGAAAAAGAGTGTGTCAAATTGAATTATATCGCTGGGGAAGCCCTGAGGGGGTGAATCAGCAGACGACGGTCGAGTAGCGGTTCATCTTTATCTGGCATCCAATAACGGTCGGTGACAGGGAAATCGGTCCCATAGCATGAACAAGTATCCATTGAGCGTTTCCTTACCCGAGACGCGGTTTACGCACTTGCGAGGTCAGCATTCACAAGCCGGCTCTCACTGCCGAATTTGCAGATATGAATCGCTTTGAGAGAATCTCGAGCGCGCTTTGTCAGACATCGCTTCTCATCCTTTTCAGTCTTCTCGCTTTAATCTCGCTGCGTCTCTCCCTTATTTACAAGAAAACAAGTTATTGACCTGAGCGCTGAAGGCGTAGCAAAATTGGTGTAGAAGTTAGGACCTCAGGGGGGAAATCTCCTCAAGCTCGTGAGAGAAACCCGATTTCACAGCGAATACCAGCCTCCGAAATCTCCGCAGGCGATACAAATCAGCAAAGTCGGAGGTTCGCGGCTCGCTATTGAGACCTCTCATGTCCTTTCTGAGAGTTGATAAATATGTGCCCGTACTACTAGGGCTCTTCTTGTGCCTCTATTCTGCACGAATTCGGAATGTCCTATTGAGACCTCTTGATGATGTGCCTGGCTTTCGATCTCCGAAATCTCTTTATGGCAATCGTCGACTGTTGGTAAGTTGAACAAGGAGAACAACTGTTCATCAGGCAGCGCCTGAATTCAAACTTGTCGCTTGTGCCATTCCGAAGAACGCACAGACCATGATCGGTTATGTTATGTGCTATCTGGAACAGGAGCGCTATCGCCGAATGCCCAACATGACCATTCGGTATCCCGACTCGGAGCCGCTTTGTCCCTGGATCGAGAAGCTGCCTTCTTTTGATTGGATCAAGCAACGGTACACTAATATCACTGAAGGGTTTGGTTTTTTGTTTTTCTCAACGCTTTTAGTGACTGGTCAGCCTTCGTCCTCATAAGACATCCGATTGCTCGCTTTGTCTCTGGCTTCGTTCACCAGTGTCTCATGCAAGATTTTGAGACCAAGGTCCGGTGTATGGGATGCCATAGGAATTTCGAGTGCTTTCTTCGAAGATTGTACAGAGTTTGTTGTAATGGCAGATTTAGACAAGCGTTTTAGGCTCTGAAAAAAGGTGCATTGATAACAGAGCACATATTTCTCCATTTTGCGCCTCAAAACTGGTAACTTTTAGTGAAAGAAAATTTTTCTGCTCGAATTCTAGGTATTGTGATCTCAACCGTTATGACAATGTCTTCAAGCGAATCATCTACAACCCTCATGATCGCCTCTCTATGATTAGTAATCTAACAACCATATTTCGACAGCAAAAGGTTTCCGGATACGCTTGATTCTGTTGTTGAACTCTGCGTTAAAGGTCCCTGAATTTGCAATTGATCACATTAGCAAAGAGCTGTCAAATCACACCACTTCTCATACCACAACAGGCCAGCGTAAGTCTTGTAGAAGCATCATTTTACGTCTCAGAACCTGTGCAGGACGTACTTGCTCTACTCCACGGGAAGCCTCAACTGATGCGCCTTCTGGTGGCTATTTACCGGACCGATTTTCACCTCTACGGTTTCGGCAATGACCCACAGATAGCCGCATACGTCGAGAAGGTCGACAATCCATGGCCGGGAGCTCGTCCTTTGAGCTTTCCTAATTATTATCTCAATCAGCAATATTACTTCTAGGTGTTCTTGTTTCGGGTAGATAAGGACGTTTGGTTCCTTTGATTGCTTGTAAATAGTGGGTGAGCCCGTGAAGAAATACAATTTGAGGGCTTCTTTGAGACAGTCAAAGCCGCCACTGAAGGAGAGATTTATGTTGAGAATCTCTTGCAAAAACAAATATGTATGCGCCGAAAGCACGAGTTGTTCTTGAAAGATTGATTTGCTAATCGTGTGTGCCTCCTTCCAGCGCGCCTTCATCGGCGTTCCAACCGGACGGAATGAGCCAGAATGTCTCCATTACGCCTTTTCCCTGACGTTCAAATGTTCACGAAATCTCTTTCAAGCAAGCCTTAATGATGACTTCTCCTCTGCTCACAGTGTTGTAGCCTCCGATGATGTTTGTCAAGAAATGATTAGTTGTTGGAGAAATGTGGATCCGACCAGCTAAAGACATTTCAGCTGAAAGTGCCAACGAACGTTTTCCGTTGCTCTCCATTCGCGAAGCTGTGTTCACGGTGTCCCCAAAAAGACAATAACGAGGCATTGTCACGCCGACAACGCCAGCCACGCAAGACCCTGAAGCATTGTAATAGGACGCAAGAGAAACGTTCTACCAGTGTGTAGCCCGATTCGAATATTGATACGTTCTTGGGGAAGATGCGGTATTCGAAAGTCGCGAATCGCTCGGAGGAAGCCGAACGACATCTCGGCGATATCCCTTGCATGCTCGTTACCGTTACGATACGGAAGACCGGAGACGCATAGGTAGCCATCGCCTATGGTCTCGACCTAAAACGTTCGTTCTGGATCCGAAAACGTCTCGTAAACCTTGTATACACCCTTTTCATCGATTATCGAATCGAATGTTGTGTACAGGTCATTTAGCAAGTTAACAACCTAAACTTTCGTGCGCTAGAAAGCTGATTACCTGTAATGGAGTGCACTTCGCTGCGAGATTTGTGAATTGGACGACGTCCGAGAAAAAGATTGTCACTTGTTCATAGCTTTCAGGCTCAACTGATTGGCCCAGCTTCAGCTTATCAGCCACTTGTCTGCAAAACGTTGAATAAGCGATGAAGCCACCAACCTTGGCAACATGCGGTAGAGCAAAAGGTCGCTCTTCTTCTTCTCCTCAATCAACTCCTTAGTTCGGCCTTCGACTTCGCCCTCGAGATTGCTTGCGTATTGCTCGAGCATATTGAACACGTGGTCCATCAAGTTAGCCGATCTGCTGTATTGCTTAGACTGTGATTACAAAGCTCACCTTCCCTGATTCATGGACCGCATCATCATTCGCGCAGTTTCGGCGGGTGGACGCCGCTCGGGTTCCTCGTCCCAGCAATCCTTGATTAGATGAATCTTTGAAAGAAATGCAACGGTTTGGAGTGAAAGGAGACGTACCATTGACGCGCTGACTTCACTTGCGTTTTCACCTTCGAGACGTAGGGACGGTCGGATTGGGTTTGAGCCTCCCCGCTTCAGCTTGTAGACAAGTTCTACAGATTTCCGTTCGTCAAGCTTCAAAAGATCTTGCCTTCATAGTCAAGGCTAAGATTTGGGAGATCCCAGGCCGGCTTTCGGGTTAGAACTTCCGAGCAAATGATGGCGAAGGAGTAAATGTCGCCTGGCTTTGAGCCCTTGAAAGCTCCATCCCGAATCAACTCTGGTGCCGTCCAGAATAGTTCTGAAACCTTTTCTGTGTTTCCAACGCAACTCACTCTTCGTTACAGTTTCGGTTTGCTTGATGAATTGCAGTCCGAAGAATGTAATTTTGGCCTGAAACTCGCGGAGAGACGGGAAGAATCACCTGCCAACGTTCGTCCACCAAGATCGTGTCCGATGAAAGCCGACCGTGAGGACCAAAACTACTTGAGTGCAGGGCCGCCAGACCCTGAAGGTTTCCTTCTATTAGCCGACTGCTTCAGACCTCGATAATATCTCGCATCAGCGAGTGCATGAAAAACCAATCCATTGTAATCGTCCCACGCTCAATGACATCCTAAATGTTTGGTGGTTGTGTCGTAAGCTCAAACCTTCAAGCTTCCTCGGGTACAAAAGCGCCATATTGATAAGGTTACGGGCCCGTCTAGACAGAGCCCCAGGAAGCGGTTCACGTTTTCGTGATCGAACTGCCTCATCTAAACACTTTTCAGCAAAACGATTGCATACCTGTCGTAACAGAGCGTTTTCCACATTTGTCAAGAATGGCCGTGAATCATGTTTTCGAGCGGCAACGGTCTCCCTGACATTTTGTTCATGACTGTAAGCTCTCAAAGGTCATGGGAGTTAACTTGAACAAGATGTAGAAACTGTAATAATTCGTGTCTTTCGTCGTGTCAAGGGTGAACTTCGTCGATGTTGAATGTGTGCCGCTTTGAAGGGAACGTGTTGACAGATCGCTTTTCTTCTTCTGAAAGCAAGGCAATATATGCTGCGAATGTTTACGCTTTTAGTCGCACGAACTCAGCAACGACAATTCACCTTGTGCTCTGGCTTGATCAAGTTTGCGGAATGAATCTGCCATTGTTGATTCAGGCGTTCTTCTTCGGCTTGTCGAGATCTGTAGGTGTAGTACGCGGCGGCAAACGCCGAGAGAATGACCAGTCCAGCGGCGACAGCACCAACAATAACATAACTTAACACCAAATTTCTGAGAGACCAAAAGCCCTCGCGGCAATACCTTGGCCGCTTCTTGGATTCGTAAGCGAAGGCCACTACCCTGGACAACTTTTTACGCTGATCAAAAC
>JAQIXL010001434.1:0-18190 GCA_034700245.1 Poikilolaimus oxycercus
CCGACCCCACTATAGCGCATTAGAAAGCCCGTTTCGAGAGCTTCAAGATGTGCTAAACAGTTTTGAAAAAAGTTTCAACCGGTTCAAAATCGAGACACAATGTGACAATGTCCCAAATTCAAAACGATATTCTGTATACTAAAGGATGAGAATGCTTGCGTCACTTAGATTGCATTTGCTGCAACGGAAGCTATGACTGATCTGAAGCTCGCCGAAGCCGGCGTTCCACAGGATCGCATCGCCTTCATCGAACTCTTCAAGCTGCCCATTCAGCTCATTCTTCCGTGGCTTATTGGTTTGTTCGACTCTTGAACAATTACGAACGTATTCAGGAAAACACCTCAACGGTCCGCGACCATTGAACGTTTTTCTGCTTGCTTATCCCTCTCGGTAAATCATTCTATTCAAGTTTTGACTTTCTTTCAGCCTCCTCGTCTGTGGAGTGTTTGCGGCTCTAGTTTGGTGGACCCCACTTTTTCGTGGTTCCGACGGAAAATATCCCTTCCTGCTCTATGCTATCTGGACGGTGGCGAAATGTATTTATGAGGTAAAGAGTTAAAACCATGACACTCTCTATTTTCAGATTCCCTTTGTTTCGATTTATATTTGTCTTCTGGCTTTCTACGCTCAGATCTCAGATCCCCGAATCGGTGCCACCTATATGACGCTGCTGAACACTCTTACTAGAGCGGGAGCCAAATGGCCGAATACGGTGGTATTGGCGATGGCTGACTCGCTCACTTGGAAAGATTGCATCGTTTCCAATTCAACGTATTGCTTCATTTTTCAAACTAAATTTGTTTCAGAATCCTTTTCGACTGCACAAAGAAGACGCTCAAGGAACAGTGCACAAGTCAAGGCGGCGTCTGTGAGATGCGAGTCGACGGCTACTATGTCTGGGCTGGAATTTGCTCGGCCTTCGGGCTGGTCTGGTACTTGGCCATGTTCCGTCCGGTGCAGTACTTCCAAAGGATTCCAGGAAAGTCGTGGAGAGTCTCATGCCAAAAAGACGACAAACAATGAGAGATGTTTGACTTTCTTGTTGAGTAGTATCCTTGCGATTTTTTAATCCATTAAATTTGTGCTGATAAATATTGTTCAGAGATTTACAGATGAACCCAAAGACTTTGAAGACGTCCACTGCTAGAAGGTCGAAGGTCGATGCTGCCCAGCTTTTAGAGTCGGTCTCTTTAAAGCCGACGTTGCAAAGTCGGCATTGCCTGAAGTTGCACTGGCTTGTTAGGTTTTGATAGCGACGCTTGCCTAGTACGGGCCAGGCTTCAACCATCGTCGTGGTGACGTTTATTCTTATGTTTGAGTCCGTTGTGTGTATGCTGCACGTTGGAGAGGTTGTGCGAGAAACGTCGAGATGTGTAATCCTTCTCAAAGAAAGCTTACTCGTACAAGGACTCTCTTCGCCCGACACAAACTCGGTGCACCATGCCTTCTCTTGGTTTTCTCTTCGCTGTAACTGCTCTTCTTCTGGACGGTAGTGCGGGAAAACAGGAGGTAGAATATTGTTTGTTCTCACTTTTTTGTTGTCGAAAATAATGCTTTCCAAAGTACGGTACAAGTGAACTCATCTAGGTTTACTGTGTGCGCAGCATCGTTGAGGAACAACCGCTGGTAATAATGAGAGAGCCCATTCTCCACGTCTACAGTCACGACTATCCTGTATCCGTCACGGTTACTGGTGACATTGACTGCGTCATCGATATTCATGTACGGCATTTTTCCTGATGCGTGTATTCTGGCCCCATTCTACAGGCTCCATGGGCATACATAGACGTGATGTTTGTTGAGGGAGCCTATCCGAGCGGCATCATCCTACGTCAAAGAGGTCAAGATGACGTTCTCCTTGAAAGATCCGGCCTCAATTCAATTGTTCACCTGGAACAGACGCCACACAGCGGCTTGCAACTTATTGCTTTGGCTGACGACGCGAATTCAGCCTTCTACTCAGCTTTCCATATTATCCTTCAGGCGTACGGTAGGCTTGCTGTTGTGCCAACTGACAATGAGAGTATTCCAGGCTTTATGCCCAACTGTTTTCCCATTGACGCCTCGGAGTCCCCGCTCTCCCTCTACCACGGCTTTGCGCTTCGCATTCCGTTTCTCCAACTCGTCTCGAAGTTTGTCCTCTTCACTTCACCTAGTTTTCTTACATTAGTTCCGTTTCCAAATAATCAGCAACCATGCCATGTTTTCCAATATTGCAGATTCAACGAGGAAAGCAATGCCGACAATGACGAGCAGTCTGCGTTATCTTTCCACTCACCGACAATTGCACCAAACCTGTTCAACTGTTCATGGGAATTCATCCCAGCAACTGAAGAGCTCGCACTTCGCGTTGAAGTCCAAGTTGTTGACGAACGAAGCGAAGGATCGTCTGGTGGATTTCGTCTCGATTTTCAACAGAACGAAGACATTCAAACCGTCGAGTATGATTTTTTTGTCTCTCGAACTCTTCATTTTTTCAGCCAAACAAACGAGAGCTTTGTCTTCTTCTTCAACTCCAGCACCCCGCTTAGAATCAGTTTCACTTCGTGGAGCAACTTCGAGGCCATCTGCAATATTCGCTTGGTCGCCTACGAAGCAGAGCGTGGATTACCGGTGTTTACACTCAGCGAGGCTTTTTCAGTCGATGGCGCTCCGGCGTCATGTGACTACGACCTCGAGCCGGATTACGAGGACTGCGGCTTGTCGTGGGAGGACTCGTGGGTCTGTCGTGATCAGCTTTTCACACCGTGGTTGCCCGTTTCGGGGGAGGACCGCTTTCCTTATCTTCGCAACCAGGTGAAATTACCGTTGATCCTTCTTTGTAAAGCAATGTTTATACAAAAAAGGTGATTTTGTTTCTAGAATTGTTCGTTTATTATTGAAATCCCACCGCATCGCATTCTTCGCGTCTATATCGTCGACACTTTTCTCGCCGAAGACGACTATTTCAGCGTGTTGGTCGACGGAAAGCAAGCACCAATGTCAGCTCAAAGCACTTTGCACTTTCAAAGCATTTTCAAAAAAAACCTGAAGGATTGAATAACCTTTAATAGCGCTTAAACACTTTCAGAGGCTCAGCTGTGTACGCCAGCACCATAGTGGAGATCGAGTTTGTTTCGGATTTCGTCGAAGGCAGTGGTGGTATGCATTTCGAATTGGCCATGATTGGTGGGTTCTCTTTCATAAAAACAAAGCAACCAAAATTTGAAGATTGCGATTGCAATCGCCTAACGCCACCTCATGGAAATATCGAAATCGACTCGTCCGAGCTTCTCATGGGACCAGGAAATTATCAGCATCCTTTTTTGGGGGCGGGGACGCGACTCTGCATGCTTCACTCTTGTACATGGATGGTTCGACCACACGTTCTTGTTACAATATTTTTAGCGCGAGGCAAACTCGTTGACTTATTTCTATCTCGACTGGTATTTACCCCGTTTCACCAACGTTCGACTCCTCGTGAATGGCTCTGTAATCGCCGAGTTTGCCTTTCTTCCCATTACAGTTATCTTAGCGGTTTGCAGCTCGGAAAAAAATCCACATTTGATATCATGGGAAGGCTTTGTTGCGGGAAATCTAACGTTCGTTTATAATTCAACGAGGATCGAATCGCATTCTGCCTATGAAAACGGAGAAGGCAGGGCCAGTGATCTCCTTCTCATCCGTCCTCGAGGTTTGAGAAATAACTTTCGTGTGAATGTTGTCCAAAAAAAGCGAAAAAAGAACACGATAAAAAATTATGTCACGTTTAGCCATTACCGCGAAAGTTGAAACCATTGCGATCCGCTTTGCGATGGCTTTCATGTTACCGGCCTCGAAATGGCAACCAAATACAGCATTGCTCTTCGTGCCGACTAGAGAGTTACCAGAAAACTACACCGTCCATATATTTTATCCTCATCTCCAAATTCTCTATGCCTTTGACTCATATACTGATCTAGACTTTGTTATTTTCGACCAGGAGACCGATACGCCGATTGGAAGGTTAGGCTGCTCTAGGCTTTGCACGCTCGTTTGAACACAGGCTCGGAGACTCCCTCGCCGACAGCTATGCTTTTAATCCTTACGACTCTGGCGATTTTGAAGGTGCGCTTAATTTTCCAGAAAATATATCGTTGTAGAACTTCTCCTCGAGCACGTTGTTGTTCGTCTTGAGCATAACAATTCACGACCTTTCATTTTCGATCAATTTTTTATCTTCGAATTTGCTGGTCAGTTCTTTCCATCGTTGATACCGATAAGAAGGAATTTTTAGAATCTGCCTACGATGACCCGGACGGCGTCGGCGAAAATACGTTCATTCAATATGTGGACAGAGCAACGAAGCTCGATATCGCCTATGGATACGATTATCGCCTTGCAGCGAGACAGACAAAGGACGGCGAGCCGCCCCGTCTCGGTCTTTATTCTCCTCCCGCTGAAAGTCTTTTGATCGGCGGGGATATCACCTTCACAATTTGGCCTTTCGGAGTGGACGATGTTGCACCCATTAAAATTACGAGGTATTGTACATGCTCAAACATTTCGTTCCAAACGATCTTTAGAGAAGATTTATCCAACAACGCCATCTTCTTCTTTCCGTGGCACATAGTGGTTCTAAATCTCACAGCCTCTTGCGACTTTCCCGGCCTCATCTTCACGAACAACGGTGACTGAAATAGCTAAAGCACAGATTGGAGAATTCAGCCGAAGCAGAAGAGCACTCACGAGTTGTGGATTTGCAATTTTGGCGATTCGACTCCTTCCACGCTGCATTGCACTCTTCCAATATTCCCGTTTTCTTTCCAAAACTCTCCACATCTCAACCTATTATCTTTCTTATCGATGAAATGCAAGTTCAGGCGAACACGTCAATCTTTCTACAAGCGAACGACACACACGGCCCCTCTGGCCTCTTTCGGTGTGTACGCGCAGAGAGACTGAAGACGCTTTTTTCCTTCAGACTAGACAATCTCGATCGCAGCTCTTTCCTCTCCTTCCCACAAGGCGGTCAATTCAAACTCCTCGCCTTGACCTTGAACGTCGAGGATCGTTTCTTGATCCGCTTTGACCACGAAGCTTTGCCTACTTCAAGCGGCTCTACTCTCATAGCCCTCAACCTTCTTCCCTTCAACGTCTTCGCACTAACAACTTGGCTCGTCAATGTATTTGGCGACTAAACCTGTCCACAACATATTCCAATTACTTGTTCACAGCACCAGACATCCTTCTCACCTAAAAAGGCAGTAAAGCGGATGAGGGAAGAGCATTTGATGTGTACCAGTTGCTGACAATGAGTCAAAGCACAGGCTCCTGTAGATGTGGCAGAAGCTCGTCGAAGGGTAGGCACAATGATTCGCCATCACTGGCAGCCGAACATTTCGTCAGCTGAGAAATGCCTTTGTTCTACTGAAATGTGGGGCCTTCATTATGAAGGGCATCAGATTTCTTTTTTCACCCCGTCTTTGATTCGCCTGCTTTGTTGCAAAGGAAAGAGGAGTGAATAAAACATTTATCTGGCATGAAGACCATCATCATCATCATCTGAAGTAAGAAGATTCAACGCATAGAAGAGAGAAGACGAGTCGGCACAGCGAAGGCAGCGCACAAGTGAATAACGCGAAGAACAATTGCCAATTGTTGAAGATTTTTCTTTCTTTTCCATTTCGATTAATAAATACAACATTGAAAACGTCGGGTTATTTGCTGTGGTGTTAAACACGCAAAACACAATGAACCGCAAAAGAACAAAGAAGAGCGTTCAAGGAGAGGCAATATGGGTGAGTTGAGAGAGCGAGTGCTTTAGAAGTAAAATGAGCCAGGGAAAAAACGTAAGGGGAAAATCAACGGCAATGAGGAATTAGCTTGTTGATTGATATGAATGCACTGTGCTTGATGACGACGATGAAGCCAAGAAGAGAGAAGGAGCGACTTGAGAGCATGTATAAGGGGAGCAATCAGCGTTCTTTTCCAACGAAGAAAGCAAAGAGACTTCAAGTTCAAAGACAGAGTTGAAGAAGTGAAATTCTGCGGGCGGAGCTCTATTTACAAATATTTTTTCTCTTCTAGAATTTAGCATCTAAGGGTTGCTAGGGAAAAACGGCGATGAAAACACCAGCACGCAAGAAAAACTCAACAAACGGGGGAATATTGGACAAAAGGAGGAGTTAAGAATTCTTCGAGCATGTCAAAACTTGAAGAACCGGGACAAGTGGATGAGCCGACAATAAGTTTGGAGACTCAGAAGAGAGCTTCGCTCAGTAGAACGAAAATAAAGGAAAGAAAAAACGAAGACCGGACCAGGATTTTACAAAGCTTGCGTCTTGAAATATACACACCGAGTTTCTGACTTTCTCCGATTTTCAACAACGAGGTAGATGACCATTGGGACTACTGTAGGGCGTCTTTAGACTTTCGTCTCAGGACCGCCAGGACTGCCGGTTATTGGCTGGAAGGAGTCTCGAAGACGGGCCATTTGACGGGCGAGAAGCTGTCCGTAGACCTTGTTGTACCAGGATGGACTTCTTCCTCTGAAATTTTGTCAATGAGTTGCCTAGAGGGCAATTGAACAAACCTCAAATCAACTCGAGAGATGTAGGTGACTCGAGATCGCCCAGCCACGGGCTCGATGAGGAACCGGGAGTCTCGAACGGCTGCGGAGATTCCTCCGAGAAGCTGCGTCTCAGAGCTCTGGACGCTGCGTTCAACCATGGCGCAGGCACCGCGGATCTCTCCCAGCTCCGATTTATACAGCCTGAAACGAATCCGAATCAGTTTCAGTTCACTGTTAATCCCATCCCAGTTATCACAATAATTGACTGAAGTTATCTCGTGTATGAAATGCTTATTGCTGAAACCGACCTGACAACTGTGCAGTCCCGAGTTGGATGCCCGACGGTGTCGTTGAGCACGTATTGGTAGAAGTCCTCCTCTGGTCCGAGATTTGCGATGGTTCTCCAGTTGATCGTCATCGGGTCCCAGATATGACGCTCCTTCACAATTCTTGTCAGGGTCTCCTTCGGCGGTGCTTCAACGTCGACCCAGACTCGGAAGTGTCTCAATGGGTGCCCATCAGTCGGCTTCCTCGACGACATCTCGACTCCATCGACGATTCCATCAACAATCCAGCCCTTCCACCTCTCGGCGTGCTCGCGCACCAGCTCCTTGATCTTCATTTGAAGATACGGTCGGTAGCCGACGTTCTCGCCGCCGAGGTTCTTGATGTAGGGAGCATCAGGCTCATATCCGGGAATCTCTTCGCCTTGATGTCCAAGATGAGGGACGACGAATAGTTCGCGGCAATTCTGGATCATTGTGGTCAAGCAACTTTGGACGGATCGTGACTCCTTTAGCTCCTTCTCCGTTGGCATTCCCGCCGCTCCGATGGTCTTGTGCCGTCTTGCAGCCGAGATCGTATTGTTCAGTCGCGAGGCACTGAGATGGAAGAGCGTGGGCGCCAGGCAAATTGCCAGGTTCTCCACGGTCATCTTGTTCAAATTGCTGTGCTTGGCAATATCAGCGATGAAGAACAAGAGGGTTTGCAGGGTTTCACGATGCTCATCGGGCAGGAGGAGAATGGCCATTCGAAGGGCTTCCAGCTTCAACTCTTCAGGCACTCGCTCGGCAATGGCGATAAAGGTCTCCGAGAGCTTCGTCGTCATCAAGGGATCGGGCAGCTCGCGAAGGTACTGCTTCAGGACTCCCGCCACATCATGAACCTGCGTCGGCTCAAGTCGGTGCTGGTCAACGAAGATATCGTGATCGACATCTTGGTCGCAGAGTGTTCGTAGCTCCTTGATTCGCGAGCCGAGACCGTTTCGTCGGAACATGCCGACCGCCTCGGTGGCTTGACCGCGAAGGAATCGCAGGACTTCAAGGATCGTCCTCGGCATACAAAGACCGCTTCGAGCTTGAGCAATAGCCAGTGGTTGTCCGAAGATTCCCAGCTCCTCCTCCTTGTTCTTCACATCGATATTCCGAATCTTCTTGATCAACTTCTGCACGGCCCAGTTCTTCACGACGGGATTGGCCGGCGAGCCTCCGCCAATTCGCACTACCGTTCCGCTCGTCGAATACTTCTCAAGAATGGTCGTCAGCTTGAGGTAGGCGAGTTTTCGTAATCTCGCCTGAAAATCGATTGTTTGCTGTGATTGAACGGCTTTGTTTACCATTTCAACGACGGACAAGGCGTCAATGGCTCTCGGAAGTTGCTGATCGTTGAGGAAGGTCTCGTCGTCCTTGCTGGACGTTGAAGACGCGAGCGATGACGACATCGGTGTCCGCGCCTTCATCCGGGACCTATAAACGGCCGGGTTGTTTACTTCTTGTCAACAACGAAAGAAGCGCGTGTAAACATGAGGATAAACAAGCAAGAAACCATGATGCAACGGACGAGGAGGTGGAGGAGGAGTTGTTGTTGAGGGAGCCGCCGAGGAAGGACGAGGCGAGGCTGCTCAGCAGCGAGTACGGCAGAATCGACGCCTTCTGACGCACCGTCGTCGGGCCACTGGAAGCAACGGGCGAAATGGTGGTGGCTGCCGAGACCCATACAAATTTGCGCCGCGCGTTTTGTTGTTTTACAGGTGAATCATCTCCCTTCTCGTCGAACGCGTCAAAAGGCGCTAATGGGAAACGGGGGCAACAACGTGGACGACGAGGGAGGAGACCGAAACGAGAAAGGGGTTTGAATTGAGCAAAAGCGTAAACAAAAAAACGTAATCGCCAATTTTTGAAGTAAACAAAATAGTACCTCGGACTCCTCGAAAGGCTGGATCCAACGCCAGAATCCCGGCGATTGGCATGACCCGAATTGGCGTTGGGTTCCTCTTCGTCGAGACTCGAGTGCGAGGTCTTGGTCTCGACGCGAAGTTGTGGCACGCTGCCATTCAGACTCGACGAGGCGGGTGACGCGGTCCGATGAATGGCCACCGCTCCCGCGCCCGCTGTCCGCGATCTCGTCGACGCCAAGTCGGGTGAAACATTGAAATCTGGAAACGAGTCATCTTTTGTTAAAGGTTTCATAAGCGTTATTTTGTTGTTGTCTTTGGGGATTTTGATCGGCCAAAGTGAGTCGAGGGACGCTTCTGAGCATGCAGTTTTTTGTCTTCTACGATGCATGCATGCTTCTTACCGCAAACTACGGACAAATTTGTTAAGGATTCACAATTATTTGTGTTTCATGTTTCTAGGGAGTTTGGAGGCTCTACCGGCGGCGGTGGGCGGAGGAGGCCCGGCGGTTGAAGGCGTTGAGGCATGCACGTAGTAGCCATCGGGGCAGACACGCAGATTCGGTGAACGCTCCAACGGATTGCGGAACGAGTCCGGTGGACTACGGTAGGAGTCGGGCGGACTACGGTATTCCGGCGGTGCGGGGCTTCGATAGGGAGCTGGCGAGTCTCGGTAGGTAGCATAGTTGGAGATGTTTCGATGAGGGGGTGGACGGTAGTGAGCAGTGGACGGGGATTGGAGGCTGAGGGGCGGCGGCGCTACTCGAGCGTTGGTCCGGATGCCGATCCTGAAAGACTAGTGTTCACAACGTGTTTACGAGACTTGTTGATAATGGTTTTGTTCGAAAGCCCTCTCCACAAGAGTATCGATGATACATTGATTTGCCTAAATATTTCCGGCTACAGAAACACATTCAATTTCTAGGTGCTTGATAGGTGTAACGTGTGCGACTGCCTAAAGCAGAGTGAAACGAATCTTATCCACACCGGCACCGAAGATAATTACTTCCAAAGTCTTTCCAATATTTTTGTTATCTTTTGAAACCGAAATCAAATACTATCGCATTTCCTCCGAGCATTGATTCCAGTCAAACAGCGGCTAAATTAAATTTCTGTTGAATCTTACATCTTTCAAAAAAATTTCTCCCGAATCAAAGGAGCATAGTGCTTTCACATTGCCAGAGTGCCCATTAGAGTCGAACTCAAAACACACCTGGTCAGAGAGGACGGGGAGGAGGTGTTGCTGGCGTTGTTGGGATAGAGGAAGGCTTCGACGGGTCGTGTGCCGGCGTCCCTTCGAGTCCTTCGGTAATCGACGTAAGGGCTGTAGGGCGAGGTAGCGGCTGGCGACGGCGTCGCGTACTCCTTCGCGTAATCGCGGCCAAAAGCCGGAGCGCAGGAGGAGTCCCTGTAGCGCGGCGGGTTGTTCGTTCGATTTCCGTAGTGAGTGCGGCGCTCAATGAAAGAGTCGTCAGTGGAGGAGGACTCCGGCGACGAGGGCGTCAAGAGGATCATCCCGTGTCGTCGCGAGCTTCGCTCTCGAGGCGTTCGATATGGCGGCGGCGGCGAGGACGTCGACGACGAAGACGCGGCGTGCGGCGTGTTGTGCGGATCGGCTGAACGCGCATGCGGTTAGAGGCGAGCAGCCAGTCAGCCATCGCGGTCAATTTTCGAAGAGCGAGAAGAAGAAGAAGAACAAGTTATTGACTCCGGGTAAGAGGGGAGGTAGAGGGGGAATGGGTATTTGAGAAAAGAGAGAAGGGGGAGAAGTGGTTGGTGAACGGAACTCGCACACTCACACTCATCGGAGGGGGGCCGAGGGGGGTTTCGTGGTGAGAGGAGAGTTTTTTCGGCCACACTTGTATGTATGAAAGAAGAGAGAACACGAACCTTCAATGAAATTGCCGGAGGGTCGAAGGGAACCCTTTGGGAACATGCGCATCACTTCCGGTGACTGAGAGTCGTAGCTGACGAGGACCGGCTCGCCGATCTGCGGCTGCTCGTTGTTCGTACCGCTTCGGCCCGTCGCGGCTTTTCGTCGCCTGCAAGAAATGTTTAGTTTACTAAAATCGCAGCCCGTCATAAAGAGGATTGTGAGCTTGCGATAAAATGTGCAAACTATGAAACGAATGCCAAAATCTTCAAAGTTTTCTATTCTTCAAAACACCGCTACCGCAACCATTCGAACAAATGTTGCTGAGTTAAAGTAAAGACAGAAACAGATTTGGATTCTCTCTTGTTAGCTTAGTATCACTATTTCCCTCACGTCAATTGACGTTTAGCGCAACTCGAGCCTGATTCAGCCTATTCATAACCAGTCACACACCAAAACATACTACATCAGCCACCAACGCGCTTCTCTCCCCCCCCCCCCCCAAGACACCCCGTGTTTTTCGCGTTGCCATTCTTTTCACGACCAGCTCATCACGCTCAACTATCAAGTGGAAGCGCCCCGGCCCACTCACTCGACTCAAAAATGGCTCTCTCGTGCAAATCGGCGGAAGGACGAAAAAAGGAGGAGGCAAACGTCTTCTTCTCGAAACTCTCCAAAAACGCGAACGAAAAGTGGCTCTCACTAACGGGGCAACGAAGAAGACGCTCTGAGGAGGTGCGCTCAAGTGTGCGTCCGAGTGATGAGTCGTGCTCCTCTGGCATTTTCTCTCTTTTCTCTCTTCGGTGCGGGGGCGTCAGAACGTGTGCGTGCACAGGAGGGCCGAAGCGGAGTCAATGAGCTCAATGGAGGAAAGGGGAGGAGGAGAGAAAAGAGAAGAGCTGAACGGGAGGGAGACTGTGACCGCTCCACGCGCGCGAGCGTCAGGACCGAGCTTGCAAACAATAGCGGGAAGAGAGAGATGGGGGTGCAAACATCAATGGGAGTATTTTTATCCAACTCATCGTGGTGCCGATGGTGTCTTCTTCCGTCCCCGACGCCTCTAACCCCGTCGCGGCTCGGTTTCACGCGCATCCATCACATTGCCCGGGCCTCTCGCACTTTCACCGTGTTTGGCTTTCCGATTTGGACGCATTGAGACGAGCAATATGGCGAGAAAGGCGAGGAGAAAACGGCTCACACGCCATATTCTCAGCGAGCTTTCTCACAAGGAAGGCATGGCATGTTTGCTTTGATTCCCAGGGGTTCACGAAAATTGGAAACGGGCTGAAACGTATCGGCACCTTGATGACGAGCGGATGTCCATTTTCTTGAGGAAGACTCGAGCCCGCTCCTTGATCCGCTCGCTTTGTGAGCGTTGAAGTGAGCGATGCTTGTTCGTCGTCGCCGAGGCTGCTGTCGCCGTCTGCGCCTCGCGTCTAGAAAAAAATGCGGATGACACGGAAGAATGTGTTGCATGTGAGCCTTTTCACCCCCTCTACCCCATCGCTTGTATGTTTCTCACTCGTGCGAGAAAGAGAAAGAAACAACAAGAAGGAAGGGGATTGCTGTATTGTTGAGGGTTGCGAGGTCTTGAGGAAGGTCGTCAAGTCAAATAAACGAGTTGCTTTGGACGCGACGTTTTCCTAAAACTCTCCCACTTCTTCTTCTTCTCCCACTAAGCGGATCGTCTCGGGAAGATCACGTGAGACGTCTTGGGCACGTCACTTCTGAGGGCTTTGTTTAGAAGAGGTCGAAGTTCTTGAAAGCGAATTGGAGGAGTTATTTTCTTTCCGAGTGCTCAGGCAGAATCAGAGAACGTTGCACACGGAGCAGCCTGCTTTGGTTGAAGCAGAACGAAAATCGTTCGGTAAAATTGCCCCAGTTAAGAAAAGATCATTAGCGACTATGAATCGCTCAAATGTTCATCATGCCGTTTTCAATTCCGTGTGAAACATTTCAGCAAAGTCTGACAAATTTGCTTTCATGTCAAACATCAAGTCCCACAAATGGATGCATCGAACAATAGCGCAATTCATTTTGCTTTCCTAAACTCATGAAACTCGCGCAATAAAAATATTTACAAAATTACCCTGGAGGCTCGGCGTTGCCAATTCGTCGCAGACGTCGATAGCTAGTGATATGATTCACGACAAACGCGACTACGACCGCCATCTTTCAGGCGCTACAGAGTGTGAACTGAACGGCTGATGGGGGAGGGGGGAGGGGGGCAGAAGAGTCGTCGTCGTCGCCGTATGGGGGCAGGCACAAGGGCGTCGCGGGCGTTTCCGGCTGTTTAAACGAAGTCGGCCAAGGTGGAGTTGGTGGGAGGGAGGAGGGCCGGGACCAACAAGGGGCTGCAGAAGTGGCCGAGGGGGGCATCTTCTTCTTTTCTTCTACGTCTTCCTATTGCTCAGTCCCGCCCGCTGGGGGGAAGAGAGGGAGCCAACCCTTGAGATCTTACACGCACGACTCAGCGGCGACGCACTACTCCACACCTGCCGCCCCTGTCGATGCCGTCGCGTCGCGACTCTCGAAAAGCCATTACTCATCGACGACTCTTCTCTCTTTGGTCGACCTACGTAATGAATGAATGAATGAGGCTAAAGGAGTGGAGATCTACGAGCGATAAGCACTTTGGTTTCATTGTGGTTTTGAAAGGACTGCGCTCTTGTCTTCACGATTCCTTCAAGCCCTGTATGAGTTTGTAAAAAAACGAAGCTATGTAAGTTTCATTGAGATTTTAGTTGGACCTCTGCATAGCCGTATTAATGGCTTTGGATCATCTTCCAAAAGGATTCCAGAACTATTTCCCAAATGATAGGTAGTTTCAAAGCCGTCCAAAGATTGCTTCATTCATTTTCAACAATACTTTGGACTTTTTGTTGTCGAGTCAACTGTCTCGATTGGTTATCTCGATGTCCTTGAAGGTTGTGAAAAGAGACGCACCCATTGACTGGCGGTTGCGCCTCGACGGCCTCCTCGTGGACGAGTCTTGGTTGGGGAAGAGGCGAAGCGGGAGCGGCACCATGCCAGAACATCGGATCACGAACATCGACACGATCCGTGCGCGTCAGTCCAACGCCAACGCCACTGCCGCGGCTCGTCGTCGACGGCGGCCTTCGAGGGGCGGCCGTCGGTGGCATCTGGTTCTCGGCGATGATCCTCGACCAGGTCTGCGACTTGCGCTGGTAATGCCACTGACGAGAAAGAGCGATCTGAAAAAAAAACAATAAATTTCACTGAGTTTCCGAAACAATTAAAGCGGTGCGAATCCCTGGCACAAATATTAGTCTAGCGACGCGCTGTTTTAAATTGAAATCTCAAAGAAACTTAGCTATAAATAAGCGCCTCGTCACTTTTGTTTTCTCCACAATAACAACAACAACATCACCTGAACTCCCTAGACACGCGGACCCGCCGAGAGAAGAGGCAAGGAAGATAGAGAGAGATGACTGACAAGTGGGAACCCAGCCAAGGTGGAGAGCAATTTGAGTGGAGGCAAAGTGGGAAATAAAGGTTTGTGTACGACTCTCTTTCTCTCTCTCGAGGTGGATCTTCCTTCGTTCTTCTTCTTCCCGCCGCCGGCGCGCTCAAGACGCGTGGTGGCCACCCAACCAGCCAGCCCGGCTCGGGCCGCACCTCTCCCCCCCCCCCTCTGGATATTCAGGTTTATCTCCCTTTCATCTCCTGTCGTTATCACAGCCAAATCCCCCAACTCATTACGTCTCGCCCTTTCGACGACGTCAACTGGGGGACTCTCGAGAGTTTTCAGGGAAATGTGCTACCGTTGCCTCAAAGACCTCAAAAGCCGAGGGCGTCTCCCCTACCGTTGCTTTGCAAAGGCGGCTGAAAGCGCATTGAGTCTCGCTTGCGCACTTGCTACTCAATCTGTTTCTAAAAACGCCCTTGAGCACCGAAAGACTCACGCCACTTGCTAAACACCCACAAGAAGCTTCACCCGATTGAAATAAGTTTCAGATGACGCCTTCAGGCAGGGCTCACCTCATCGTCTTCGTCCATGTCAACACCGCTGCCACGATGAAAATCGTCCGGAATATGCGAAGCCTGTAAACACGAAAATATAATAAATCAGCAATTTCTGGAGGGCCTAAAATAAATTCTCGAGAACCGTGTCGCCCGTGGAACACGCCGCTCGCCGAAAATCTCTCTTGAGAGACGAGATTTTCCATTTTCTCCCCGTTCTCTCGCTCCGTCTTCTTTTCCGTTGTGCTCCCGCTTCAACCACAGTATCCGGCGTTTAGAAGCTGCGCGCGCGAATTTTGCAGCGAGAACCCGACAAGCGCGCGTCTTTTCATTCATCTTGTCCACTCACTCGCTCGCTCGCGCGCGGGGTTGCCCATAGGGTGTCTTTCTTTTCTTTCTTCTCTTTCTCTCTCCTTCTTCGCCTCCTCCTCGTTCTTCTTTCCCTTCCCACCAGCAACAGAGGACGTGGGGGTTGACTGACTGACCATCACAAGAGGGGAGAGGCGAACTCAGATTTTTCATCCTACACGACCACTGGAGAGACACTTGAGAAGGAGTGGTGAATGGTCTGGGAAAAATACGAAGTGAGCGTGTCAGCGGGGGAAATCGCCCTGGACACAACAACGACTAATCCCAAGTGAAGGAGGAGAAGGACGAATTTATGGCCATGTTGTGGTGAGAGACGCGCGAAGGAAGCGGAAACGACTCATCTCAGCCACCCCGTCAACGTCGCCAGTTCTGGCAGCGGTGAGCCATCGCTGGAGATGCCCTTCATTCGATTAGAAAGCGGCGATAGAGACCATTAGAACTAGAGAAAGTCTTTTCAGGCCAGGGTTTACGCCCTATCGCAGGCAAAAACCGCTGAGAAATATTCTTTACAGAGGAAACGTATTGAAAAAAATCCACATTTTCAGCCTTTTCCACCGATTACGCGCGCCTCCGATTGTTCGAAGTAGCAATCGATGTATAAATCTCAATTGAGAAACTCATCCCATTTTTCAAAAAATGTCTACAACAACAAGAACCGCAAAGTGCTCACCCGATGTCGCAAGACGACGTTGTCAACGCGCATGGCGGCGCATCGGTTCAGCGCGTGGATCCGTCGAAGGAGAACACGACGATCGTCTGCTTCGAGGAAGGCGTGGTCCTTCTGCACCGAGTTCACGTCGATCGGCAGCTTTCCCTCTGCAAAACAAAGAATTTAGTTTCCAATTGACCGAAAGTGTCAGCGAACAGGCAGAGCAGATTGCATCCCTGAAGTCAAATTCTTGAAACAGACATTGTAGCCGTGATACAAGACACTTCCCCAAAATTCTACCTGGCCAACAAAATTCTCGAATCATCCGCCTCGGAAATCTACCAATACGGTGAATCTCATTCACAAAACACCCTTTCAGAACTGAACATCAGTTGATTCCCGTTCTAGTGTGTCAAGAGTCAAGAGATAGCGGGAGGAGAGTGGGACGCGTCTGTTGTCACCGCGGCGCTTGTGTCAAAAGCCGGTGCCGCCGCCCTCTTCCCTTCTCTCCTCTCGCCGACAACGACCAGAAGTGGACAAGAGAGTCCGGATTGGCCGAAGCCGAGAAGAGGGCAGCAGCTGTTTTTTCTTCTCCCCTGGACACCCACTCATCTCTTTCACTCAAATGAAACATCAACATTCCTTCCTCTGCCCCTTCCCGCTTCTCCCTCGAGACATCGGGCTCGCTGCCACACGTTCTTCTCCCCTTCCCTTAGCGTAAGAAGACCAATTGATGTTTACGAACGCGGATTGGTCTTTCTTTTTCGAGCCCCGGCACCCGGAAGAGGAACTATGTACCTTTCCCACTAGTACTCCGCCTCTACTAGCGTGGGACAGTTAAATTCAGGACCTCCCCTGGCTGTAATAAACGTTTACGCCTTTGAAAAGCGTTCCAAAAGGCGCTCGGGGGCTTGAAGAGGCAGCCGGAGGACTTCTCAAATTTCATCACTGAGCACCTCTCCTCGACTCTTGCCGGTGCGGCTTGAAACGGGAAACGCGGACCGGAAGAGGGGCTGATATTTCGCTTCGAGACCGAGAAGAGGTTAAAAGTGCGCGCGCGTGGTGTTCATCGTGAAGGAAGCGGAAATATCGCTGACATTGATGAACACGCTGAGCAACTGAGAGGGGCGCGTGAGAGACTGAGGAGGAGGGCCGTGAGAAGGGCAAGCGCTTGGCTTGACGACGCGGCGAAAGAAACAACTCGATGATTCACTGTATTGATTAGAAGGGGTGATTGTTGCTTCTGGAAAAGATGATGGACCAACCTTCATACTGCTTGGCGTACTGCGGGAAGCCGGCGGCCCGTAGCCAATGACAGATCTCGAGCGCCTCTTCCTCTGCAAAACTTTCAATCATCAATAACGCGTAAAAGCGGTCGTGGTGAAAATATATCGTCACCCCGAAATGGGCCCGAAAAGGTTTTGGGCGTATCAACTTTCGATGCGCTCAAGCGAGACAGTTGAGGGGTTGATATTGCGTGGCGGGGGGGGGTCTAAGAGGCTTTTCGCCTTGGTCCTCCGCTTCGCCTACGCCGACGCCACTCATGCACCGTTTGTCTCTTTGTCAAAGACGGAAGGAAGAATATTTTAGTCTCGCTCAAGAGAAGGCGATTGTCGGAAAGGAATTCTGAGCACTCGACAACAACTGAAGGGAGAAAAGAGAACCCCGTTGACTGGAGGGGGAAACTGAAGAGAACTGAAGTGAGATGAGTGGCACTTAGTGTCTAGCGGTGATGTTGGAGGAGGGGGAGAACCGTGAAGAGTTTGGAAGACGGAAAAAGAGGAAGAGGACTCTAAAACTACGAACTAGAGCCCATGGGGAAGACGAGAGGGAACGTGATGGCAGTAGAGCAAAGGCAAGAAGAAAGAGGGAAGGCTAGGCAGTAAAAGAGGACGCCGCCCGCACCACACAGCCAATAAACGCATCACCAAGTGACCAGCGCGAGAACAGAACAGAAACTCACTAGCCGCGTTTTTCGCTTTGAAGCAGCCGAGCTCTTTTGGGAATAACAAAGGTGGACGACTTGTGAGGAAGACTAGAAAGGAGAGGACGAGGACGAAGAGAAGAAGAACGAGGTGGAGAAGGAGGCAAGATGTGAAAGCACTCGAGATGAGTGCGACAAGCACTTGTAGCACCCTCAGCCTCGAAGCGTTTCGGCGTATTTGGAATTCGCCGAGTCTTTGTTGTTTTTGCGCAATCAGTGTTTTGAAAGTCAGAACAGCGCTTGAAAATTGAACAAGTTTCAAGCGCAATTATAATGGCCGTCATTTTCGAATACCACTAATCATCTGCGCTGTGTCGCGAAAAGAAAGTGGTTGTGAGATTTACAGCGAGTTTCGAGGTATTCATAACAGGCCGCTCAAAAAGGGGCGAGCACTAGACAGGTAGCACACTGTGGACATTGAATGTAGCACTAGCAAGAGAAAGATAAGTATGTTTCGTGGCAATCAAACAATGCACAATAAATGTCTATTGATGCTATCAGGGCGGCGATTTTTTTCAGAAAGACCCCAATATAACTGGATTATTCAAAACCAGCCGTGCCCCCGCCTCCGGCGGGGTCCCGGCTGACTGGGGGGCTTCGCCCCCCAGCCCCCCTCTCCTAGAACA
>JAQIXL010001435.1:0-18185 GCA_034700245.1 Poikilolaimus oxycercus
CTTCGCGAGGCCGGTTTACCCCTTTAGATCGCGTTCTGACCCCCCTGACTGGGGGTTCCGCTGGAAAGTACTCGACTTGAGGATCACAATGCGCTATAGATGTCAAGCAAACCGATGGAAAATGTCCAAAAGCCAGGGCCGGCCAATTTGCTTGAAGGCCTGCCAGAAAAGTGCCAAAAACCCACAAATTTCATAAAATCGCCTGTTTACCCCCTTAGATCGCGTTCCGACCCCCCGACTGGGGGTTCCGCTGGAATCAGCATGAAATTTGCTATCGAATGAGCTAAAGATGTCCAACGATTTGGCGCAAAACATCCAAAAGCCAGGGCCGGCCAGGGCCTGCCAGAATTTTGCGTTTACTTTGAACAGGAGGAAAATTCTGGCGCGTCCTGGCGGGCCCTGGCTTTCGCTTATTTTAGGGCGGATCCCTAAGCCTCTATAGCTTAATCGAAAGCTCTTGATACGCTCATTCCAGCGGAACCCTCAGTCAGGGGGGTAAAAACGCCATCCAAGGGGCTAAACCGGCCTCGCGAAGTTTCAAGTCTGCAAAGGAGACAGTCTCAAGGCATCAACAGCAAAACTGCTTTGCCGAAAGGAGAACTTTTTTCATTTACATGTTCCTAGCGTAAAAGTAGATGGGAAAATCCGGTGAAAACCATTAGCAATACGCACAATACCAATAAGTTTTAACAATAATGGATCTTTGTACTTTTTCCAAACTCAATTCATAAAAGCTTCATAGAGACCTTTGTTGAGTTCAATAAGCGAGAATCCTCTTTCTTCCTGATAAATCTACCTTTTACAAGCGATGTTCCTGGTGGCTTTTATGGCTTAGTGGAATCGACCCTACCGCCCCCTGATGGAGTATCACAATCTAGTACCACCACACCTTGAAAAGTGTCTAGTAGAACCGACCCTTTCGCTTTTTGGCCCCGCAGGGCAACTTTTAGTAAAACCGACCCTTCCGTCTTTTTTGGGCTGGCGGGCCCCCGTTTAACCACTGTGTGGAACGTTCTTTATCGGCTGTTTTCCTCTTTTTTGGTCCTCATCGCGCCTTTAAGGATCTTATGAGGATCAATTTTCGTCAAAATTGCAGTCAATCTTTCCAGAGATGACGGGTTTGTTTTTCGCAATGAAAATTGGTCAGCGACAAGATGTTTTGAGGCTTGTGTTGCCTTCAAAGTCTCCTGAATCACGTAAAAGAATCCAAAAAAGAGGACAAGCGACGATAAAGAACGTTCCACAGTCTTAACGTTGGACACAATTTTGTGAGTCCCGCTCTTCACAGATTCTTGCACGGTAACCCTCGGCGAGTCGAATGCTTCAAACCCGAGCGAAAAAGGTTGAGTCCTGTGCGAGAACGAGCGATTTTCAATCGTTCGTTTCAGTTGGGACACCCTGTATTTTATTAGAAGACGTGCAGGACCTCTCTTCATGAGATGAGATATATATTTTTATTGGAGGTTCCTTGAAATTGTCTTCGGAGTGGGCTGAACCAATATTCCTAAGGACCTTACAACTATGCAGACTGCAATTCTCTAAAGCTCAACAGTTCCGGGCGAATCTATAGGAAGAGTACAAGAGTGTCTCTCTTCGAGACACGTATGAGTCAACTTTGGGCTGTTGTTATTGGCATGGACTTCGATACTTGAATTCTAAATTAGGCGAAGTTCTGGTATTTGCCGAGGCGAGGTTGCACGAAACGGACAATGATGAAAGACGAAAATAACGAACTTTCTTCTTTTCTGTTCACAATAGAATCCATCGTGCGCTTCGTCTTCAAAACGATTTTCAACCAATCGACTTTTTCGAGTGGGAGCATGAGGGTGTGGAGACAGTCAGGGCCTGTCCAGAACCGAAAAGACCGTTTTGAACAATGAGACGATGCGAAGACCTGAAAACATTGTTGTGCGAGAGCGGACGACATCGTTGAAACGACATCTACCAGTGTGTTGATCCTCGTCGTGGTCTCCATCTGCCCTTCTGAGCCTCTTCCTCCACCTCTGTCCGTTCATCTCCTCGATCATTTCATTCTTCTTTTTGATCGTTACATGCGGGTCGTTGATGGCTTGGACATGGCGAATTGCAACGGCTCTCTGTGTATGTATGCTTAGCTAAAGCTTGTTCCACGCATTGATTGTTGCTGAGAGTGTGACCGTGCCACGAGAATGAGCAACCCAGCTGGCATTAACCCGTTTCGCTACTTGATTCCACTTGCGAACTTGTGACGGCGGGTGTGCGCGGCGACAGGCGAAGCACCGTGCAGCGGCTGCCTCTCTGCGCCTTCGAAGTGAGAGTGCTCTTTCGCTCCCTCGTTGCCTTCGCGTCCCGTTTTGTGGGCAAACAGACCCGACTAGGCATGTGCCCTCAGCGAAGCGTCGCCGCTTGCAGCTTCCGCTTATGAATGAGAGCGACGGTCTTGTGGCCGTCGCCGGCGATCGTCGAGGCGAGTCCCCGTGGACGGTCCTCGTCTGCAAGGTGTGTCGCGGCCTCGTCGTCCTGTCCTCCTCTATTTCTCATCTCCACTCTCGCAGGTCATGTTCGCCCTTATTCTCCTGCTTCTCCTCGTCATTTCGCGGCTTCTCGCCGCCCCGACCGAACCGCCAGCATTTATCGTTTCTCTACTTAATGAAGTTAGCCTTGCTCTTTGTCAGATAATTTATAGGACGTGAAGAAAGTGTCAACTTCGTTGTTTGTTGAGGCGTCGGCCTCTCCGTGGAAGATCGGTGTTGAAGGCCAAATCGAGGTAAGATCTTCTTTGGCGATCTTCTCCAAAGGGTATTGTAAGAGCCTCGTTCCTTGTAATGGTGTTGTTGACATTGTTGCAAGATGTGACTTGCAGGCGTGCGATGAGGAAAGAGCGCCGGGAAGGGCGTGGATCTACTGCTCGGGACGCCTTCTCGACGCCGTGCAACGTGCTCGTCTCTACCCCGACTCCAAAATCTTTGTCGACAAGCCCATCAAAGTTCTTCCTCTCTTTCTTATTTCCTCTCTTTGCAGGCGAATCGTACAGCGCAGTCCATCCTCGCCGCATTTGAGAGTGAATTTCCCACAGGAAAATCTATTGAGAAGACAGCGCTTCAAAGTTTTGTGGATGAGAACTTTGACGACGAAGGACACGAGCTTCTCAAGTGAGTTCTAGATTCTTGCTTGCCATTTCAATTTGTGAATACTCAACGGTTGTTGGAGATGTGAGGTGGAAGATTGGTCTCCTTGCCCCCACGGACTCAGCAACATTGTCGACGCGCAACTCAAAAGTTTCGCCGATGAACTCCACGAGATATGGACACTCTTGTGTAGAAAGATGGACGTCCAGGTCTTTCTTTTCTTTCTTCACTCTTGAGTACAGGTGGAAAGAGAGCCTTCTCGATTCTCTCTTCTCTTCCTTCCCCATGAATTCATCGTCCCCGGAGGTCGATTTCGCGAGACTTACTACTGGGATGCGTACTGGATCTGTCGAGGTCTTCTTGCTTCAGGTACGCTTTCTGAGTTTTCTTTCATTCTCCTCAGGGATGACTACCACGACGAAGCATATGCTCCTCAACCTTCTCTACCTTGTCGAGACTTATGGCTTTGTACCGAACGGCGCTCGTGTTTATTACTTGCGGCGATCACAGCCACCATTTCTCACGGCAATGGTCTACGATTACTATGAAATGACAGGAGATAAGCAGTTTCTCCTCGATCATCTTCCCACCCTCGAGAAGGTTTAGCTTTCTTTAGTCTATTCACAGCTTTTCTTTTATAGGAATATGATTTCTGGGTGAAGAATAGGAATGTGTCAGTTCCTTTCAATGGCTCAACCATTTCACTCTTCCAGTATCGCGCAGGTTCGAATGTTCCCAGGTGACCGACAAATTGCCTTTCTTCACACGATTAGACCAGAATCTTATCGTGAAGACTATGAATCCGCTTCGCACTTCTCGACTGATGACCAGAAGAGGGAACATCTACGAAACATTGCTAGCGCCGCTGAGTCGGGCTGGGACTTCAGCACTCGCTGGTTCCTCTTTTCTTCTCCAATCAAAGACATCGTTTAAGGTTTGCCAACAAGTCCACACTGGAGTCCATTGAGACAACACATATTGTTCCTGTCGATCTGAACGCATTTCTGTGTCAGAACCTTCGTCTCTTCGCCTTCTTCCATGGCCAAATTGGTAATAAACGAAAGCAGGCAACGTGGAATGGCGCCTTCGAACGATTTCGCGACGCCTTCCAAACTCTTTTCTACGTCGACGATGCTCCCGGCTGGTTCGACTTCAATATGCGCACACAAGTCTTTTGCTTTTGTTCCTGGAGAAATTTGTAGAAGCACAATTTCGACTTTTACCCTTCGACGATTACACCTCTGTTCACTGGATGCTACAATACTCTCGACGAAGCACTAGCAGAGCGCATCTACGAGAGATTGGAAGACGAAGGCGTCTTCGACTTTGCTGGCGGCATCCCGACAAGTCTACAAAGAAATTTCTCGGGTCAACAGTGGGACTTTCCGAATGGCTGGAGCCCCCTCAATCACATCGTCATCGAGGGCCTTCGAAAATCTGGACATCACAGGTCATTTATGTGCTAGTTAAGATTTCGCTCAGGATGCAGCAGAAAGCATTTGCATTGGCAGAGAAGTGGGTCCTGAGCAATCTACGGGTGTATGAAACGAGTCACGCGATGTGGGAGAAGTACGATGTCGTCTCAAGTCAGTCACAGTATGGCAGCGGTGGAGAATATTCCGTCCAGGTTAAGTTGTCCCCTCTTTCCTTATATGCTTCTCTTGCAGTCCGGCTTCGGCTGGTCGAATGGGGTGGTGCTGGACTTGCTACGAATCTTCGGTGACAGGATGCGTGTTTCGAGTTCAGAAGGCCATTATGAGACGTCGAGTGCGATCTCGCAGTCCCTTCCTATTGCTCTTCTTATCATTCTCTGTCTTCAACTTGCCTGAACGGGTGTTTTACTTGCCTTCTAGTCAAGCTCAGGTGCATTTGCATATTGTTAAAGCCTATCCCCGTGACCAAAGCATTCAAAGAAAACTTTGTTTATTGTACAGACACAAATAAAGAGACCGTTGACTATGCCTTGAAAGGGTGCAGAGCATAAAAACCGTAGAGGAATGTGGCGAGAATTATGCAACACCGAAATAAACAAAATCGAATGTGTACAAACATAAACACCAATTTGTCGCCGAAAATCTAGAAATGCCTTAAAACTTAGCAACGAGCAAAATTACCAAGAGAAAAGAAGTTCAAACGCGCTGAGGAATGATGGGCTGAGGTGCGGAAACGGTGGGGCGATAGGCAGGAAGCGTGCCAGATGCGCCACTCACGGAACCTTGTGGCGGAAGACCGCCGAAGGACGTGGCGACCCCCTCGAGTCTCGACGTGCCTTCGCCGTCAATCAGAACCTGGCAAAGAATATGAGTAAAACGGGCAGTGTAACCGTTGTTAGGTGCAATACTTGTGAGTTCGGCGACACTCTGAAGAGAAGAATGCCGAGACGACCGCAAAGCATCGCCAAGGCAGCATTCAACACCTAAAATGCCAGTTCATTCCAAATTGACAAAATAGCACGAACGGCAACAATGGCGTAGGTGATTGTGAGACGCGCGCTAAAGCGGAAAGACTCGATGAAGGAGATGAAGGAAAGCAGAGTTCCGAAGGCGAATAGCAGCATGTAAATGATGCACACAATGAACAACTGAAAGACATAAGAGGCGGTAGATAAACTCACGATGAAAGTGCAGGGAACGAAGAGTGCCGACTGACCGACAAGAAACGTGCGGCGGTTGAGGCGGAAGACGTGGAAGAGGTTGATGACAGCGCTCACGAAGACGAGGGAGAATGCGCACGAGAGCACGAAGGACATGCCCTCGTAATGCCACGGAGCCGTGAGAAGCACAATTATAAGCACCAATGGCAAGATCTATAACGATAGATAAAAGAGTACAAGAAACCAAAGGATACCGTCATTGAAGCCATGAGAACGCCGAAGGGCTTTCGTCGAAAGAACTCCCAATCCGCGGGTTGACCGGCGTCCGCCATTTCTGAATCCATCAAATCAGACACAGGAAGTGACAAAAGAATGAGGGAAAAAGAAAAGAAAAGAGTTCTTGCTAAATTCTTAGAAAACATTGATACCACACGCTATAATTAAAGAACCGCGTTGAACCCATTCGCAGCTCGCACAAAGGCAACATCGGAACCGTCAAAAGGGTGAAATGAGTCTCGGCTCATAGATGGAGTAGTGGGCAAGAATGACTCATCGGTCGTTTCGTCTTTTCTTTATCAGGTTCAAAGAGAACGAGGGGTTCGGTCAACTACAGACGCAGCAATACTGGGCGAGACTTCAACCACATTTGCAGGAAGTATGATCGTAGGAACAACGTAGACAAAATTGTATGAACGACATATTTTTGAAAGCAAATTTATCTGATGTTTCATCAATAGAAATAAAAGAATGATCAGAAACCAGTAATTTTATAGCCTATCAAATCGGCTTATGGAATGTTAAATAGCCAGCAAGGTCAGGAAACGATCAATTGTAATATGATCCAAGTCGTAAACTCGGTGGAGCTACGCATTAACGAACACTAAGGAAGTCCATCTTGCTGCGGGCCTTCACAGAGCTCGCATCGACCTGATGGGTAAGGGTCATATGGTGAATAGCGAACCTTGAAACAGTGCCAAAGGCTGAGAACCTCATCAGCGCCTGCGGACATCACGTACTCGCCGCAAGGACTCATTGCAAGGCCGTAGATTGCATCCGAATGACCTGAACTACCGGTGGCAAATCAATCACAAACTTGTAAGAGTCGCAACTTCGTTATACGTCGGGTGTTTCCAGATCTTGAGGGAATTCGACGGCTCTCCATGGGATGTGATCATCTCTTTATAGAACTTGCTGAAGCGGATGCCCGTGACCTGCGATCGAGAGTTGTGTCCTAATTGATAAAAAGTACCTGGGCGCCGGTGTCAATTGTTTTGTCAAGCGTTCCGGTGTTGAGGTCCCAGAGCTTCACAGTTCTATCGCATTTCCCACCTCCCGTGGCAAGGCAAGTTGACTTGTACGGGCAAAACTGAACCGCTTTCACGTTTCCAGTATGCTCATTAAGTCGGTAGAGTGAATCTGGTCCCTCGGAGGAGGTATTGGTCGCGATCATAGAGTCGGTCCAGACGTTCACCACATCATCTCCTCCACCGCTTGCACAATGCTTCTTGTCCTCACTCCATTCAAGGCCGCACACTTCGAAGGAATGACCATTCCATGTCCTAAAAATGTGCATCCAACTAAGCATCGTTCTCGAACCCGATGCAACTGCGCGAAATGCGGACATCATGATGGAAGATTTGTCCAGACTTGTGTCCAGAGCTGAGGATATGTCCGTTCCAAGCCATGGAATCTGCGCGAGACACCCAAGGAATGGTCAGCTTTCGAAGCTCCGTCCTCTCGCGTGCCGGATCGCATGGTCGTGACGGATCGTATAGCTAAAAATTAATTTGCTTAAGCACTATCACCAACCCGCAGTGTTCCATCAGCAAACCCGACAGCCAGATATTTGCTATCAGCCCAGCGTACTGAATGAATCACATTCATTGGATCGCTGGCGTCAAGCTCGAATAGGAGCTACAAGCACATAAACCAATACCGCCTTACACAAACCTGAATTTCTCCAGTCTCGTGCGACCATAGATACAGTTGGGTCATCAGTGCCACTGCAACAAGACCTTCCCGACTCCAATCCACAAGATTCGCGTAGAAATCACGGAGGAATTCCGGCGAGTCCAACAACTTTGCGGGAGCTGTGGGAATGTGACGTGTATTCTTCTTAACCGACGATGAAGGCTGAAGAGAGCCGGCTGTGTAAAGCACCTAAGCCAATGTTGAGTTGTTTTTCTACAAGCAATAACCTTGGGCTGTTGAGCGAATCCTATTGGTGGCGCTGGGGCAGAGTCCTTCCTGTAGACGAATATATTGTTGGTGTCGTCGTCCGCAACGTTAACTGCAGATTGTCCACGTAAGAGTCGCTTGAAAGCTTCTCGTTGCGGGTCCTTGGCGGGACTCGATGGAGCGGAATGTGACGTGTTGAAGATGTCCGAGCCCTAAAATGTGTATTTGATGTGCGACACGCAAAGTGGAAACCTGGCTACGCGACGTGATTTGGAAATTGCCGAGTTCGAACTGGCTGTTGCTTCGATTCGGAATGAATCTATCGCCGCCGCCCACTCCATTGAAGTTCACGTTTCGCGAAGGTGTGATGTCGCGCCTTCTCAGACCTCGAACTTGAGCATATTGATTGTTGGCTCGGCCAGCGAACGAGAGGCTCGCATGGAGCGAGTTGTTCGGTGTCTTGGATGTATTGTTGAAGAATCCCGCAGAGACGTTGGCCCGACGAGATGCACTCGACGGGGTCTTCGTGATGGACAGCTCGGCCATGCTCTTCATCAAGCTACTGGTCTGAACCAAAACAACTACGAAATAAGGCGTCGGCAAACCGGTGTCGCGGCCCTATTCGTGGCATCACGGAACGGCTGCGACATGGTGAGATACTTCAGTCCGAGTATAACGGTGAGGTGAGGTGAGGTGAGGTGAGGTGAGGTGAGGTGAGCAGGGTGAGAGAAGGATCGAATTATCCTGTAACCAATTTCATTGAAACATCTCCACAAAGAAGCGAGATCCAAAAGCAAGCAACCGACTTCACGCGAATGCGAACGAACACTGAATGAAATCTTGCAAGATCTTGAGGATAGGAGCGTTTTCAAGACGCGCGCGCTGCAGACAACCGTTGTGGGACCCACTAAATATCTACCGTAGTGCAAGAAATCGGCGCGCGCGCGAGTTTATTTGTTCGACTTTGGCAACTGTCAGCTTGCAAGTTTTGTTTTGCTTTTTATCTTGTATTTTATCTTGTATAATGCTATCAAATTGTGCTACAATGTGCATGTTTCTACTAGTTTGACTATTACAGGACGAGCGTGTAGAGGCGTATCGATTTCGATGTATATTAAACGTCTAGAGATCGACGGCTTTAAATCATACGCACAAAAACAGGTGCCTTATTTGCACGCATTTATTATCTCGCTTTTAAGGTTATTGAAGGGTTCGATGAGCAGTTCAATGCTATTACGGGACTCAATGGAACGGGAAAGTCTAACATTCTCGATTCGATCTGTTTTGTGCTCGGCATCTCAAATCTGTCGCACATTCGAGCAGCCAACATGAATGACTTGGTTTTCAAGCAGGGTCAGGCTGGCGTAACTAAGGTTGGGTCTTTTAACCTTCACTAGAAATTTGCATCAGGCTACTGTCACAATTACATTCGACAACAGCGAAAAAGAGAATTCACCACTGGGATATGCTCAGTACAAAGAAATAGTTGTTCGGAGACAGGTAAGCTTTAGAATTGTTACTAAAGGAACCTGGCCAGATTGTCATCAATGGCCGGAATACGTACACCATCAATGGTGCTCCTCAAACGAACTCAAAGGTTTGCTCGGTGATGTTTTGACGAAGTTTTCTAGGTTTCCGACTTCTTTCGATCAGTTGGTCTCAACGTCAACAATCCGCATTTTCTCATCATGCAAGGACGGATTACGAAGGTTCTGAATATGAAACCGCCGGAGGTATGTGAAACGTTACTTTTCAAAGTTTTTAGATCCTTGGAATGATAGAAGAAGCTGCTGGAACGAAGATGTATGACACAAAACGACATCATTCGTTGACTATCATCGAGAAGAAGCGCACCAAAGTTGAAGAAATTAACGAGGTTTCGTCATTACTACCTTTTCTGGGACACTTAGTTTAGCTTATGGAAAAGGACATTCTGCCGCAAATCGAAAAACTTAAACGTGATCGGAATGACTACCTTGAGTTCAAAAAGATCGAACGCGACTTGGAGCATGCGTGCCGTCGACAAAGCGCCTTCAATTATTATACGCTTTTGGTTTGTTTGCACTAAAGACGTCTAATGTAGCAGAACCATGTCTCTGCCAAGCGCTCTTGTTTGGATGACAATCAAACTAAAATCGACGGGTGCACAGCGATGCTCGAAGCAGCCAGAAAAGACCGTTTGGAAGCGGAGAATGATTTGAAGGAAGCTGAAAAACTGCGAGTGAATGTAAGTTGAAAGCAACTACTATAATACCGAATTTTTAGCGTGATAAGGATGGATCACTTGGTGAAGCTGAGAAAGAGAAGGCTGTCGCGGAAAAGGCAATGCATGCCGCAGACACATCTCGTGATGAGGTCTTAGCTAGACTCAAAGAGCTGCAAGACGATGCTCGAAAGACTGAGAAGAGGATTGATGCGGTTTGACTACAATTTTACTCGTTGCGCACTGGGTTGTTTAGGACACGAAGGATTTGAAGAAGAAAGAGGGAGCTCTGGGCAAACTTCAAGACGACGGTGATGTTGAAGCCATAGAAAGAGAAGCGGAAGAAGCTGTGAAGGTAGAGATTGACTCAAAGTACTCAATTTGCGTAGAAAGCCAGAATCCATCTGCAAGCTGTTGAGCAGGGCCTTACAACAAATGAAGAAGGAGAAGCGATTTCACTGGAGCAGCAGGCCGCAGGTTTGTCGCCCGACTGTTCTTTCTTAAAAGATTTCAGAGGCTCGCACGGAGCTTTCTCGTATAGACACTGAGGTGCGAAAAGCGAGCAAACGGCTTGATGCCCTTAAAGTGGAAATCCGAGACAAGAAGAAGTCGCTAGGCGAAATGTCAGCCAAGCAATCCAGTGAAGAGCGTGAATTACAAGCCGCCGAAGAACGTTTTCGTCGCTGCAAGGAGGAGATGGATCGTCTGGAGTATCGCCCCGAGATCGAACGAGGACACATGGATGAAGCTGAAGCACTTCAACGGCAACAAAACGAATTGCAGAGAGACCGCGCAACTTTCTTTGCGAAGTTTGTAGCTTTTCCTAACGTAAATTGTGTATAGGAATCCCAATTTGGATTTCGACTACGAAATGCCAAACAAGAACTTCGATCACAGTGATGTATATGGTCGTGTATGCCGATTGTTCACTGTGAAGGACGAACGCTACATGCAAGCCATAGAAATTGCTGCCGCCGGCTGGGTAAGTTATGTTAATTTGATATCGCCTCTTGAAAGCACATACAAAGGGCAATGCTCGAATTGTTTATCCGTTACATATTTGACGACGGATCTCTGAAACCATTCATTTTCTATATTAGCGCGGCTATACTTCGTCAATATTTGAGTGTTCAAATAGTTGCCGTGAGCTCGCGAGTGGGTGATGAAGAAGTAGCTAGGGCCTGTGCTTCACGGTAGAAGACGTATTCGGTATAGTGAGCCCATCTCTGCTCTTCGTAGTCGCCGGAGTTTCGGTGGTTCATGAGCTCCTGAATTGAGAGGGTCTATTTAAGTTTCTTTAAGTACTAAACAAAGTAATTTTTTTCTATTATCGTGGAGGCCATCACTTTTCTCTTTGGGGAATAATTAAGGGAGGAAATTGAAAGTTTATGTAATCTTTAGATAGAATCTGGCAAGTTTGATGAAAACAATTTCCCTTTGAGGGGCGAGATTCTTGCTATTTTCTTGTGATTTTAATGCGAGTAGATTCTTTCAGTTCGTGCCGGCCTTATTTCGAATTGTGATCCGTTTGAGCTAATTGTTATGCGAGGGCGTGTGCGCTGCGTGAGGTGCGCCAAGGAAATTAAATATGGCGCTCGTCATTCTGCGTATCTGGCCATTCCGAGTTGAGACGGAAATGGCAAGCTAGCTAGTTTCCGGATATGGCTTGTTAGGGAAGATTGCGCTTTATATGTGAAACACAAAACAAGACGGTGCACCTTTGAACTAACGTTTTGAGAACTGTTGGAAAGTTGTCCTGTAACGACCGGATGGCTGGGGGTCGCCAGTCCATTCGCGCCACTGCAGCATGTTGCCACGAGTTTGAATCCTTTCTCTGCCATGTTGTCGCAAGCCTGGAATTAATCATTGATAGGTTTCTTGAAAATACCTTCTCAAGGCATTGGTGCTTGAGATACAATCGAGAAGTGTAGCGCTCGACTCCATCCATATCTCCAGGGTCGCGACTTTCATTGAGTGTGTCCCCAAAGACCTATAGAGAATTGTCGAAGAAGGTCTCACAAACTTCACGACAGAGGGCCACTTTGCCACACACAAGAATGCGGTGTAATTTACGAAACTTCACATCAGCTTGTCCATCGCGACCGAATGCAAACGTCCCCCGATATCCAAGCGTTATATAGCCTCCGCCTGAAAGAGCGCCGAACCATTTTCTTATCCAATTGGCGGAATATCGATTTCTCCTTTTTAATATAATTTAGAAGACGAACTAGGTGCTAGGTCTTTCTCTAGCTTCCGAAAAAGGGGAGAAAGTCGAAGATAGTCCCCACCAGTTTCGCTGGTCGGTGTTCCTGTTGGAGAGCCATTTGTCGGTCGTGGACTGCCCGGATAGCGCAAATTATAGAGGGGCGTTAACTCCTGTTGCATTCGGGCAACGCGATAAAAATCGACCTGAAAGCATGCTTTTCATCCCCGTGTGTTTTCTCTCTCACATCCATTTTGTGTGTAGACAGTGCGGATGATTTGACATGGACAGCTCTGGGGGAGGAGGGGGAGAAGGGGGGGGGGGGGGGTGCGTCTCGGCGTGTTAGGCGAGAGACATGTGTCAATGCGGCGACCTCTGGTGAATAACGGATTGGAAGAAGGACGACGAAGAATGGAAAATGAGTTCCGAATGCCGACTTGCCTCGTCCCGCAGTCTCGCTGTTTCACGGAAGCCGTCTGGTAGGACAAGTCGGCTAGTGCGCAAGAATGCGAGGATGTGTGCGAAGAGGGGTCCATCTCTGTCGATGAAGTAGCTGCCATCTTCGAGGCGCAACACGTATGACGAGAGTTCTCGCCTCTCCTCATTCTCGCAGAGGAATATTTCACTGAATAGTGTGTCGGGTTCACGAAGCAGCGTCTCCTTGGTGGTCGTGTACGACGTGCCACCGATGTTGAGATTGACAAGGACAGCTTCCTTGCCCATACCGAGGCGGTCGAAGCTTTTCCTGAAGAACACGATTATGTGCTCGAGTGGCAATTCGCGAAGAGAAGAGCAGAGAGGAGGCGCGGCAAATTGCGAAGGCGAGCGAGCGGAAGGGATCGCCGCATATGGGGCTTCTCCCTTCTTTTCTTCCATCTTCTCTTGTCTCGCCCCGCTTTCTCAAGCATACCCAAGGGACAAGGGCGCGCATTTTTTCAATCCTTCCCAGAAGTGAGCATGGGCGACGCGTGGAGGAGAGGAGCAGTGGGGCTCGAAAATGCGATTTTCAGCGGCAGACGAAGCTGCCGTCCCGCCACAAGGAAGTGATGGTCTTAACATATGGGTTGAAGTGGACGGGAATCAATCAAAGGTCGAGCCAGGATAGATTTGCAGCAAGCAGACTAAGCCCGAGGAATGACGACGGACGGAATGAATAGCTACTGAGGAGGCGTGAGGCGACCACGCCCACTTCCAGAATCGCGCCGAGGCTGGTTGGGACGCCCAGACCCCGAGGCGTCCCTTTGAACTCATTAGCTCACTTCTCGGCACTTTGATGCGTCGTCCCTCTTGATGAGGAGATGTGGCAAAAATTAGGCTTTCGTATGATGGCAAGATATCTGGGAGAACGAGCTAGGTCATGGACAACTCGTTAGCATAAGTGACTTCTGAAGTTCCTAGAGACGGTTGTGCCGAGCAGAATCTCCGTGGGACGTGGTTTGAAAGAGGGTGGAATTGCCCCAGGCAATTAAGGACTATTGTTTCGCTTCCTTTAGCACTGATGTGAAAGGAGACGGACAATTGAAAAGCGCTTCCAGGAGGTTCCAAGTTCCTCGTTTCCAGTTAAGTGCAGTCATCGTGCGAACATCAAATGCTGGCAAGGAGATCCTCAAGGCGAAGCAAAAGAAACGCGTTACAATGCTACCGCTGGATACAGTCAAGCCAAATGATGTCGATGGAAGACGCTACACAGCGGCTCAGGGATTGGTAACTCCATTTTCACCTCAAACTGCTCGTTAAGGTGCCGAATGTTCGTCGTGCAATCGATCTGGTTGAATACGATCCTAAGTTCGACGTTGCCATGCGGCACATCTTCGGCAGTGTAAGTGATTTGTAGACGTTTATTTATGTGGCTATCAGGTTCTGATTTGTGATCGAATGGAGGACGCAAAGCAATTAGCATACCATCCTAGTGTTGGGAAGCGAGCTGTCACCATTGAAGGCGAAGATTTTAAACCAAGCGGAGTGGTCACTGGAGGTGAGGGCGGGATATGTACACGCTTTTTGTCTCAATTAAGGCTCTCGCAACGTGGAAATTTCGGTTTTGAAGCAACTTCGAGAGCACCACAATCGAGAGAAGGTCCTGAATGATGTTACGAAGCGATTAAGTCAATTGGAAGGTATAAAGAATTTCATTTCGAACTAAAGGTACGTCTTCAGAGACTCTTCGCAAAGTTTCTCTCCTACGTCAACAATACGAGAAGAAACAGACGGAAACAAAGACGGCCGAATCTCGCTATGTTGGCTTGAAAGATTCACTCAAGTTTTCGGCCGTGCAGCAGCTTCGCGATGAAGTCGCTTCGTTAGAGGCGGTTGGGCTTTTTCTCATAGTCCAATATTTCTAGGAAGAGACGGAGCTCGACAACGTTATTCAACAGTCGGCACCGAAGTTGAAAACTCTACGACAAACAGTCAAGGACTTTGAAGCTCGTCAGGCAAATGGAAAAGATTTTAAAGTGAGTTTGAGTACTCTTGAATTCTAGTCTAACTTTAGGAAACCGAGTTGAAAGCGGCTCGAAAGAAACTAGAGGATGCGGAGAAGGAATGGAGAAGGGTGCAGACCAGTTCCGCTGATGCGCGAAGTAAAATCACTAGCATGAGGTCTGCGAACTTTTTAATGTACGCACGTTGTTGAGGGAAGAGATCGACGCTTTGAATAAGGGTATCGCCACCGCTCAAGCGGACATTGACTCGCTGCAGAAGAAGATTGAAGCTGAGGAACGGGAGCTCGCTCACAAATCGGAGATTGCGGCAAACGCCAAGGTTTGACTGCTGTGTCGCTCATATCCTTTGCTTAGGCGACAGCAGACGAAGCGGAAGCGATTCTCGAGGAGAAGAGGAAGAAGAATCGCGCGGCCGATAAGCAGCTCTCAGCGATTCGAGAGCGAATTGCGGAGAAGAAGAAGGACGCTGAAAATGCCGAGCTCCGACGAAAAGAACTCGGTATTGAGCGCGAAAACATCGACAAGAAGATTATGGAGCTCCAGTCGAACGTGAGACCTGCATTTGAACGCTCATTCCGGTGCTGCAGGCAGACAAAGTGCTCGCCCAAAATCGTTGGCTCGACGGAGTGAAAGCTCTCCTGGGGAAGCCGGGCAGCGACTACGAGTTCAAAGGCCTTACGCCGAAGAAGATCACTGACGAAGTAGAAGCATTGGCTAAGCGCAAAGAGAATATTGAGAAACATCTCAATACACGAGCAATGCACATCCTGAGTTCCGCGGAAGAACAGGTTAGTTTCTTCTTTTTTTTGTGCATCAGCTTTGTAGGTGATGACTTTGACCAGGAAGAAGAAGCAAATCGAAGTAGACAAACAAAAGTTGCTTGACACGATTGAGACATTGGATCGGAAGAAACAGCAAGAAATCGCCAGAGCCTACGACCAAGTGAATAAGGTTTTTTTTCTCACTGTCAGGTGTTTGATGTTAATTTTTCTTCAGGACTTTGGAAATATCTTCTCGACGCTACTTCCTGGTACAAGTGCGAAGCTCGAAGCACCGCAAGGTCAAACAATATATCAAGGTCTCGAGGTGAAAATCGCGTTCAATGGCAAGTGGAAGGAGTCGCTGAGCGAGTTGTCTGGAGGTGAGAGCTGCGTCCTCGATGCTTGAAGCCTTGCAGGACAACGTTCACTAGTGGCGTTGTCGTTAGTGCTGGCGATGCTGAAATTCAAGCCCGCACCGATTTACATTCTGGATGAGGTGGATGCCGCCCTCGACATCTCGCACACGCAGAACATAGGCGCTATGATCAAGAAGCACTTCACCACCTCGCAGTTCCTCATCGTTTCTCTCAAGGAGGGCATGTTTAATCATGCGAACGTCCTCTATCGAACGCGTTTCGTCGATGGCACCTCGCAGGTTTTTTTTTCTTGTCTATACAACTTCATTAGGTTGAACGTCACGATAACCGCAAGAAAAACGATCGTTCTTGAGGCACGGCGACAAGGTGTCCGGTTTTTAAGGTGAACTTGTAAATTCGTCTTTTCTCCCTTATCACAGGTCTTGCGATCTCTGGTTTTGCTTGTGAAATAAATATTATGAACATAATTTTTTATGTTAAACAGACATAGATTTGTTTTGAAAGAAGTGTCAAATGTGAAAGTAGAAGTGTCTGAGTTGGCCGATTCTATAGAATCTTTTCTTTCTACGACTAGACTGTTGATGTGCTGAGCGAAGGCTGGGAATGAACCGTAAGTGACTATGAAGGAGTGGCCCGTGGACGCGCGATCTGCAGCGACAGACGCTCGCCACTCGCCTTCACAAACGTCACCGCGGACAACTGAAAGAGTGAATGAGGGCGGAGGCTCACCTGGTCCGTGACGGGGAGTCCGTTGACGGCGAGCAGACGGTCGCCCACTCGCAGCTTCTCGGCCGCCGCCGAACCGGGTTGCAGAGACGTGACCAGGATGCCCCGAGAGCGCTTTCCGATGCCCATTCCGAGTTGCTGGTCGGCCACCTTCTTGAGTTGGATGAGGAGCGTGTCGCTGCCCTCTTCACGCAAGTCATCCAACAATTCCACCCTCATACGCTCGCCGTCTTCTGCCTGATCAGCGCCACTACTTGGTTCTTCCGTGACGGGAGACAAGTCCGTGGCGGGCGCCGAGCCCTCTCGACCCTCCTCTTCCACTGGAGGCGTGTGAGTGATGAGTGGCCGCTGTGGGGGAGCTGGTGGGGGGACGTCAGCTCGCTCTTCCACCTCTTCGCCCTCTCCCTCTACTTGGGACACAGTCTGCTCGTCTGCAGTCGGTGCTGTCGTCTCGGGACTCTGACTCCTCGCTGGCGACTTCTCCTTTGCCGAGGCGGCTGCTTCAGCGGCGGCATGCACGCGGTTCGCCGTCTCGGTAATCTTCCAGCGTCCCACCTTCAGAGTGACTTTGCCCACGCAGGTCTTGAGCATCGCAGCGACGTCCTCTTGCATCGAGTTCGTCACGTCTCCGCCATTCACTGCGAGGATCTGCAAGCGGCGCTCTCAATGGAGTTAGCTGAAAGGATAACGAGGCGAGGCTCTTCCCCTCTCACTCGAGACATCGAGGGACTAACCTGATCCCCCTGCATGAGACGATTGTCCACATCCGCCACTCCGCCTTTCACCACTTCGCTCACATACACACCCGGCTCATTCTTGCGACCCACGATGGAGAGACCGAGGCCGCGACCCGGCTTCTTCAGCAGTTCCATCTCGAAGATGTTGTAGATCTGCGCCGGGTCGAGCAGAGACAATTGCAGGTTCACGTCCCGGTAGATGAGAAGACGCACCTGAAACGACTCCAAGAACTCAGAAGCCAAACCTTCGGGGGCGTGCGACGGAGAAGGGAGATCGCCTGCTCGTGGGTCACTCCTCGAAGAGAGACGTTGTTGACCTACAGAGTCTTTCCTTCCTCTGCTTTCTCTTCTCCCTCCTCTCCCCTCAGCTTGCATCGCCCTTGACGTCTCTTTTAGACTGTTCATTTGGGTGGAAAGCGCGGATAAAAGACGTCTCCCTAAGGGACGCGACTCTCTCCCGCAATTGCGCCAATCTCGGGCTCGTCAAGGAGGAGAGCTGCCTCACCTCGAAGACCTGGTCGCCCGGTCGAAGACGGCCATCCTGCGCCGCGGCACCATCGGGGTAGACCTCGTGGATGACGACAGCGCCGAGCACCGTGTCGGAACCGCCGACGATGGACAAGCCGAGGCCCTTGCCGTCCTTGTCGATCTCGATAAGTGTCTCTCGGCCCGACTCGATCGGCGCCGTCCTCTCGCCGCCGCCGGCGCTGCTCTTCTTTCGGACATCTGAAGGGAGAAAGCTCCAATTGGCTTCGTTCTGCCGCGTCTCCAAGGCGACTCTCACCGAGAAGGAGAAGGTAGAGGGAAGAGTTGCGAGGGGCTCGCCATCGATTCCCTCGCGGGGGGGGGGGGGGGGGGG
>JAQIXL010001436.1:0-18175 GCA_034700245.1 Poikilolaimus oxycercus
TTCTTCAAATAACCGTCTTCCAAAACATCGATTTTCGAATCCGCCGGCCTCGATTACCCCTAGGAAGTTGCAAACACCGCGATTTGACGACTTCTGAAAAATCGACCTCAAAACACCTCCCCAGATGTTTTTTCGAGTGCCCTTTCAGGCACTCTCAGACGCCCCTCTCGAGAGCAACGGCAGGACACCGCCTCAGCCGGCTCAGTGGCTCGGACGGCGCCCGTGCTCTCGAGCTTCCCACCGCCTGCAAAGCACAACCATTTATTCCAGTTTGCGGCCTTTCTTGGTCATTATTTTCGAATTTTGATGAACTCACAGCACTTTAAATCGCATTGCCTGGGAGAATGACGATTGTGTCGAATGTTGGCACAATACTTACAACGCAAAATTATTTTATTTATTACTATTGGTATACTTTAACGATGCATGTTAGAACAACAAAATACATATGTAAGTTTTCAGTGTTTGAGTGCTTTTGCCGCCGCCATTAATGCTTGCAATTCCTGTTGGGAGAAAAGCGGGGTGGTTTCTTTTCCATCGGGGTCCTCCTTTTGACGATTTCCTTCGATGAGGACGAGGATTGCCGCCTCGGCGGGTGAAAGAGAAAGCGGAGTGCCGAGAGCTCGCGACTCCTCCACACGACGAAGCAAAGCAGCCCGATGGACTTCATTCAATTCTCGCTTAATCATCTCCTTCATTTCTTTCTCTTTTTGTTGTTTCTCCTCCTGTGCTCCATTCAAACAACAGCAAATGCAGCAGGCGCAAACGGAGACCAAAATGCCGAATCCTATGAGACCCAAAACACTGAAAAGCGTCTCATTTTATATGCTTTTGTTGCAGTTCTTAAAATTTGACAGAAAAACTTGCATTGGTTTCACGTCGTCGCTGGTGAAAGGCTTCGATGTGGCTTGCTCAGCCTTCTGAACGGTTCTCGGAGCCGGACAGCAGGCAATCCCGCAGCAGTTCTCCGTCCCCGTCGCACAAGTCCAGTACACTTTCTCTAACTTTCTGCCGTCAGAGAATTGGAACTAAAAGAGAAAAAAAATGAATTATGTAGAAATCGTCCTTACAAGTTCAAAAGGATTAAAGCGAGGCTTTTCGCTTTGTTGTGAGGTTGGTGAGGTCGCGGTCGTTGTCGTCGTTGAAGGTGTGGTTACTCCAGTCTTGTTCACGGTGATATTCGGTTCTTGCGCCAAAGTTGTCGCTTCTGTTGAAGTAGACGCTTTATCGTCGAGAAAAGGCAACTCTTTCAAATCCATTGAACAGCCGAAACGGTCTACAACGAGTCGTTGAAAGTCCTCGAAAGTTCTTACAGCCGGTTTCTGGTTGGGCGTAGAAGGCATACGATCGTGAGTTATAATCGAAAGTGTAATGAAAATTGCCGTTTCGAAGCAGTCCTTCAACGATCAAATCTGATGTGAGAGCTGAACGGAAGCGAGAAGCTTCGATGGGAGAGCCTACGCCCGAGGTTGCAGTTTTCGAAAACCTGCGAAACGTAAACGTTTTCAATCATATAACTTACCCAGAAGGTCGAGCGTTCCACGAACTAGAATAGGAAGATCCGGAGAAGTGCGGAAATCGATAAGAGGAGGATCCGAATGAGGACGAATAGGACGATCCTCCACGGTTCGACGAGTAAGAAGAGCCACCAGAGGAGCCGTAGGAGGAGGAACGCGACGAGCTGAAGCCGCGGCCGAAGCTTCGCCGACCCTCAGCGAGCCAGATGGCAACAAGAAGGAGGAGAAGGACTCGCATCTCGAGTGATGGCCGACCAAGGCAGCTGGGAAGAAGAAGAAGAAGAAAGGATGCCTCGAGGTCGTTTCTTACGTTATCAGCGGAGCCAAGAAGAGGAGAGGGCCGCCGGCGCCGTCTCAACTTCAGATAACAACCTGCCTCCCATTTCCCTTGCGTAGAGCCGATTTGTTTCAGTTTTGGCTTTTACTGTAGTAGAAAAGGAAGACCCGGAAAAATATAGAACTCGAGGTGCGAAGTAGGACGAATAAGACGATCCGCCGTGATACGACGTGTCCGAGGATCCACCAGAAGATCCGGACGAAGAAGAGCGAGAGGCGTTGAAGCCATGACCCAATCAGCGGCGGCCTTCAACGATCGAGGCGACAAGCAGAAAAATAAGGGCACGCATTGATTGGCTGTCAGTTGAGGCGGCTGTAAGGAAGGGAAGCGAGGTCCTTTTCATGCGTTATCACTACGACCGAAAAAGACGCTACTGGCTTCGTCGCCACTTCTGATAACAATCAACCCTGGATCCACGTCGAAGGATGCTAAAGAAAATAAGGCAAAAATGAAACGATATTGATCTTTATTGATGAAATCAACGAGAAGTGAGCGGAATGTGGCGCAGCAAAGTCTCCATAACTTTACTGTCCGAACTCTACGCAGGGCATTGCTTATTTCGTCACACATTTTGGACTGTAGAATTCTTTTCACTAAGAGTTTTGTGTCAATGGGTAGAGTCGTTCTTTGTCGCATTTATAAATGCAATAGGCAAAAAAAATTAATAAAACATTGTATTACAATATTTACAAAAAAATATTTACAAAACAACTACACGTCCGAGAATGTCTCTCATCAACAATTGTCCGGGGATCTCACAACAGCGATCAGCGTATGAAGTTCCTCTTTCAATAAAATTGGCTGCGTCGTTGCTCCTTCTGGATCTGCTTCTTGTCGATCCAACTCCAATTCCACTAGAGCTGCTGCCTCTTCTGGTGTTATTCGGAGGGGGGAGCCTTCGATTCGCGATGCTTCTACTCGACGAACGAGAGCAGGCAGTCGATCATCAATTTCTCTCCGTCTCTTCGCTTCCTCCATTTCCCGCAATTGTTTTTCCTTTTTCGTCACACTGTTCATAATATAACAACCGACGCAACAAATAAACACCATAAATGCGGTCAAAATGCCGCCCACTATACTGAAATAATGCATTTTCATCTTTCGAACTTCTCGAGGTATTGCGGAAAATAACTTTTCTAGTAACTCACAGCATCATGCCTGCAGTAAACGACAAATCCGCCTTAACGACATTGACGATTGAAAGAAGGAGAACGAGATGGCGCTGCATCGATTACAAGCTGAGGAGTCGGAAGAAAGGCAAGAGACGTTAGAAGAGGCGTCTCGATGCTTGTCTTATCAGAGCCCGCCCTGCAAGACCCACGCAATGACGCGTGCCGTCATCAATAGCTGATCATTCAAGTGGCCTCGCTTTTTACTCAGATGATACTCTTGCGAATATTTATGAGAAAGAATTATAAACAATTTCATTTCTTTCAATATCTCTTTCACTTCCTTTAATGTTTTTCGGTCTCCAATGAGCTCTTGTTGCTTTGGAAAAAAAGAAAGACCGTCGAGCTTTTTGTCCTCTCGTTCCAGACGCCTCTGCATGCTCGTCGCCGTTGACTACAAGTCAAAAGGCTTGACAGCCAAAAAGCGAAAAGTCCAGAGTCCACACAAGCCACGTGATTTCCTTTTTTAAGTTCAGCAGCATCCATAAAAACTTTCTATTTATTGCTGTTTGTTATTTTCCCGATAAAAGAATAACGAAAATACGAACTATAAGGAAAATAAGTTCAAAGAGAAAGAACATTGAAATGCCCATGAGGATGCCGAGAATACCACCAAGGTTCGAGATGAACTTTGTGAGCTGAATTGTTTCGATAAAAAGCTGCAAAACACTAACATCCATCGCAGGTGTTTCCATAAAAGTTCTAGTGTTGATTTTCGGCAAATACACTGTAATTAGAGAACTCCCCTCCTTGAAAGGTTTCACACAATTCGGATTCGAACTGGGATGACTTGAGTCTTCATGACATTCATCGTGCTGAAACACATCTTCAACGATTGAAAAGACGACTACCACAGCCCGAAAGCTTGAAGTCGACCACTCAACAGTGTAGGCCGCTTCGTCGCAGGGTTGAGGGCAGCTGCAGTTCTTCCAGTGAGAAGGATCTCCGAGAATTAGGGACTCGCGGTCAATGCACGGCTCTGCAAGGCTTTCTGTGTGCGAGAAAGGCTTACTGTCTGTCAATCCACATAAGGAGACCTCATTCCCGTCTGGATAGTGATATCTTGGATCCATGCATCCACAGTGCCGCTGCATTTCATCTTGATAGCAGGCATTATAACAACCCTAAGACTGTTTTCAATAATGAAAACTTACATCAATAGCATATTTACTGCCAGAATAAAAAGAATTCACTTGACTTGGACTCGAAATACAATCGCCGTATTTGCTGCCGAGTCGCTCGAAATTGGTCTTGAGCGTTTATTCCCTAGAAGTGAACTCACAATAGAAATCTGCAGATCCATGTGAGTGCCGGCGCTGGCTGTATATCGAATTGACTGCGAGTAAATGATGTCATCCATTCCATTCACGAAGACCAACACACCAGCACTTGTAATCCAGGAAACGTAGTCCTCTTCGTTCACTTTGGTCAGCGCTTTGAAGCCTGAATTCTTCCTCAAATGAGAAAGAATAAATCAGACCTCCCCGTTGTCCATTGAATCGAGCCTTGTATTTCCCACTGCTATTTTTGTGGTTGAAAGTGAAACAGTTGCCAAGTGAAGGATCATTCCAGCGAACGATATCTCTCCTGAAAATCCTCATTGCACAAAAAAATGCCATACTCTATGTCGAGCTTCTTCTCCTCGTAAGCGACCCAAGAGAACATGTCCTCAAAGGTCCAACTCATGTCGGTTCGAGTCTCCTCGTCCTTGTCCGAAACAATAAAAGGAGAGAGGACTTGGACGAGAATGGGATTAGTGATCAATTCCTCTATCAGCTAAAGAAAATGGATTCAGTGACGATTGAACAAGACCTCGTGAAGGTCTCCGCCTTCGCTGATCTGAATGAGCAGCTGAAAGAGGGCAACGGCTGAAAGTCGTCGTCTTTTTTTTTTCTAAAACCATGCCAACATACACATATTGCAGTAAGTGTCGGTCCAATCCGCCGTGCAGACGCAACTCACACCATTCAATCCGTCGATGCAAGTGGCCCCAGTATCTTTAGTCACACAAGGGTTTGCATAAGTAACGCCGCCCACGATGGTTGGCACACAGTCGTCGGGATCTAAAGCGCCGCGTCACCATCTATTATCGTACTTACTGATTTCACAGTTCGTCCCAGTCAATCCATCGACACAGTGACAGGAGTAACCACCAACAAAGCCTGTGCAAGTGCCTCCAGCCAGACAAGGCGATGAGGCGCAGTAGTCAATTTCTGGAGAATAGAACGAAGTCTTCAAATCCCTACCGGTTTCGCAGTACGCATCGGTATAACCGAGTACACAAGCACAATGAAAAGTGGCCTCCAAGTCGGTCCCAACGACTTCGCAGGTTCCGCCATTCTGGCAGTAAACAGGCAAACAGGCATTGTAGACTGCAACTCGAGGATTTAGGCTGTCAAAGAATTCTTACTCTCGCAGGTGGTGCCTGTATAAAGGCTCAAGCAAGCGCACATGAAGGAGGCCGTGGCTTCGGAACAAGTTCCTCCATTCTGACACGGCTCATTCGTACAAGTGTAGTAATCTGCACCATTCTCCTTCCTCTTTCTTTAGCCTTACTTTCACAATTCGTCCCATAGTATCCGTTCTCGCAAGAGCAGACATAGCCATCGTCGCTAGCCGTACATGTGCCGGCATTGAGACAAGGCGCAGAGTCGCACGGATGAATCTCTGAACTCCTTTTGTCTTCTCTTTTCTCAGCTTTTCTTCTTCTTCTTCAAAGACAAGAACGGGATCCCGCTTTCAAAGAGGTGTTCAAAGAGGTGACAAAAGGGCCGCGTGTTCTTTGTTTTCCCACGACGCGTAAAGGGGGGAAAGTCACAAATCACAGAAGAACGACTTGAACCCTTCCACTCACCGCAATTTGTTCCCGAATACGGTGGACGGCACACACAGATATAGGCGCTGGGAGCTTCGATGCAGGTCCCGTGGTCGAGGTCTGCACCACAGGAAGTACTTGTGCACAGCGGGGAAACGTCTGGCAATCTGATTTAGATGAGGACTCTTACAGTTGATAGACAATTTGTAGACGAAAGCTGTTGGATCAGATCCAAGACAGAGGAGACAAGCAGCTGATGTTCCCGAGTAGTTCATTCCGCACATTTGAAGACAATTGCCTGGACAAGAACACAGGCAAGTGAGATCAAGAGAGCTCGTCGTGAGATAGTTTGCATGCGAGAAGGCGCAAGTGGGTCCGCTCAGAGCTGAAAAGTTGACGAAAGAGAAAACGAGTTACTGAAGAAGGAGAAGAAGTCGTGATACTCAGTCTTCATTAGATCGGCGCATTCCTCGGCGGAGTTGGTCGTGTCAAGAAAGCGAGTTGTATAAAGAGAAGTGTCTCCAAGATAGGCACTCTGCGCTTTCACGCAACCCGTAACAGGCGACGGCGAGCCAACTTCAACAGTAAGTCGTCGTTCTTTTGTCGTGAAACTTACAAACCACATTTGATTCATCACAAGCTCGTCCATAATAACCCGAAGCACAGTTGCATCGATAATTGGCTCCATCATGCAGTTCCTCGCAAGTCGCTTCACAAGGATTTGAGCCAGAGCAACTCGTCTGGCAAGGATTAGGTTCGCATTGAGGGCCATCTAAAGATGTCTGCTAGCCACTGTGACAAACACTGGCAGAGGTTTCCCGTAAAGCCGACTTCGCAGCTGCATGAGAACTCCGTTGGGCTCATATCAGTGCAGGTGCCTCCATTTTGACAAGGTGAAGACGTGCAAGGCATGATACTGGCTGAAAAGCAGCTGAAGGAAACAAGAGAGTCTACTGGCACAGTCCGCTTCCGTCCATCCTGAGTGGCAGACACAACTGAAGGAGTTGATTCCATTCACACAATCGCTGTTGCTGATTGAAGAGCACGGACTCGAGGCGCAGTTGTCGGCAACCACTGAACAAGTCGACCCGGAGGTGCCATCAGGACAAGAACAGTTTGTGCAAGAGGCACCAGAGCGAAATTCAGGAGCGCAGTAGCCTGAACACTTCTCTCACTTTTCAAAAGGAGGCTAGCAAACCCCAATTCTCGCATCCATAGTGGATTTGACCTTGCAGACATGGAATAAGCAGCAAGAGAAGACTAGCAGCAGCCTTGAGATGCATTTTCAGGCTTGAATGCCCTCTTCACCTATCGTAGCCGCCCTCTTTGGCAAGTCGACGTTTGTTTCCTCTTTCAACCCCTGGCAACGACGAATGATCATCGTGTCTCGAGGAAAAAACTATGCACTTTTGACAAGGCGCTTGGACTTTTGAAGTCTGCTCTCTCTTGGTTTGGAAGAGGAAGAAAACTGGACTTCATACAACTTCAGAGGGAATTTGGGAGTGTTTGCAATGTTGAACTATCAGCCAAACGTATTCCACTGTGAAGCAAGGCTCATGTTTTCGAAACTATGCCGTGTGGGGCTCTTTCAACTTTCTTATTTTAAAGATAGCATGTGAAAGCTGTCAAAAAAAGACGATTATCACATTCAACAAGAAAAGCGTTGTTCAGAGGGAAGAAAAACCGGCGGTCGTCGGCTTCATTAGACGCGGCCCTTCAACTGTGAAGCTGCAAGTTTTGGTTGAGGACTTGGAGACGAGTGTCTGGTGACAGCTACCACTCTTGGAGGTTCCCTTGCTGCTCTCTTCTTGGCGTCCTTCGGAGGCGAGCAGCGCCGCCTCCCTCCTCTCGTCCATGCGGCAGTACCAGACGGAGGCCACGATGAGAAGGATGATGAGCACGAGGAGCACGCCGTTCGCCAGTGCCAGGCCCAGCAACCAGCTGCTGCTCGCCCTGAAAGACCTCCTCCTCTTCTCAAGACTCCTCACGGCGCAGTCGCCCTCAACCGGTCGCCGTGCTTGTCCGTCGAGCCGTCCCCTGAAAGAGGTTCAAGAAGGAAAAGAAGAGGGCGAACAAGGCTGAAGAGCGTCGAGAAGGCCGTCCATCGCCGTGCGGCCGCGTCGCTGCGAGGTCGCCGTAGGAAATGGGATTTCATCTTTGAATTGCGGAATTGCAGCAGCAGACATTCTTTGATGATTTCGCGGCTTCAACAAGCTAATTTTCGAAACGAATATGGCTGTCCTTGCTGCCGTCGAGTTGAGCGTTTTTGAAAACCATTTCTCTCACGTCATGGATGCGTTTCAGGCTTCAAATTGACCCCGAAAACTCAACTTCCACTCGTCCTGCTTGAATCGCTGCGATCGCTGTTAGGTCCTGTATTGTGGCCATATTCAGCCACTTGCTTGATCAAGCAAATGCTTGACAAGAGGGCACCGACAAATTCCTCCGAGATCTTTCAGACTTCTCTAACTTCAGCCCATGTTCAGTCCAAAGACAATCAACAAAAGCAAGATGGTTTATTTGGGAGATAAGTTTGAAATTGGTTCGGCCTTGCCGCCGTCGACGGAGATCGACTCGGCGGTGCGCGCCTTCAGCGACGACGAGGGTGCCGTCGTCTGGTACTTGGGGATCTTCTCCTTCGTCGCCTCGACCTCGGACGTCTCGGGCTCGGCGGGCGCCGTGGTAGCGTCGCTGCTCTGCTGCGCCGACAATTGCTGCGGCTTCTTCTCCGGCGTTCGCTTGGCGGGGTCGTTCGTGTGGCTTGTCGTCGTCGAGTCCTCCGTCGCGTTGCCCGTTTGTCGCGTGACCGACAAGGCGGTCTGCGTCTTCTGCGTCTGCGTCTGCTCGCCAATGCCCTTCGAGGATGTCTTCATCGGTTGTGACTCCGCCTCCACTGCCGTCGCATTCGACTGAAAAGTGCTTCTTTTTCTCCCAGCCAAACCTCAGACTCGGCTTGCGAGTCGAAGCGGATGCTGGGGCGGTCGCGGAGGCTGACACGTAGAGTCTTCTCGACGACGGGCTTCTGGCCAGGCTTGCCTGGCTTGCCTGGCCATTTGGGCTTAGGTCCGTTCTTCTTCTTCTTGTGCCTGTGTTTCTTCTTGTGCTCCTTCTCGTCTGCTTCCAAGTCCTACTTTCTCTGCCTTCCTCACCTCCTTGCCTATCTCTGGCCGAGACGTTCTTCTTGCGGCAGCAGCCGAGGACGGCGAGCAGCGTGCCGGTGAACACGGTGAAGAGATTCCATAGCAGGAGTGCTACTGCAAGGGAAGAGAGTTTGAACAGGAAGAAGGCAGACTGCTCGCTGTCGAGTCGATGGACGAGTCCATCACGACACACGACCAAAGTCGATGCAGTCAAATACTGAAAATGAGTACATTTGACATGCAGTTGAAAGCTCTGCAAATATCGTCTCGCTCAATCTTTGCTATCTTGGTGAAGGAGAGCCCGAAGAAACGACGAGCACCGCGTTGGCTCCCACTCGACTCCCAGAGCCTTGAGCGTTTCTTCCATGGTCGCTGTCGAAAAGTAGTAAAAAGTCGAGGAGCTCCTTGAGTTGACAGAATAGTCCAAGCATCTCTTTGATAACGGTCTTCTCGCCCCTTCTAGCTGTGAGTCATGAGAGAGACTGGAGGACAACTCATGGCAGACGAGGAGACCCTCTCTCTCATTGCCTCCTCCTTCCAGCACATCACAAACAAACGTCTCCTCACTCATCGATGCGGGCTGTCGCCCTCCTGTTCCTCTCCCTCTCCTTCCTTCTCCTGCTCCTTCTCCCGCTTTCCACGGCCTCAGTCGATATCGAGATCACGAAGCGAGTCTGCGACGACCTCCGACCTTGTCCCATCGACTTCATCTGTCTCTGTCGGGATCGTTCATGGAGACAACGGTGTCGGTGCGAGAAATGGCTTTGATCTCTTTCTCGTGACGCGATGACTCCTCGATTCAATTGAACTTGCTCTAATAAAATGGCTTGTATTGCTTTTTGCTCGCAGCCATTTGACCAGAAGGTGGACCGACCTTTGGAGAGAAGAACCTTTTCTTGATCTTTGTGGTAGGCTTCAGGTCACGCTTCCAATTCAGTTTCAATTCCAACGATAAGGGAGCACAAGTAACGGCAGACTACGACTTTCACTCGAAGGATCGGAGCCACGTTGCTCTGTCATGAACATCTTTCTCTCTTTGATTTCCTTACTTGTTGTCCTTTTACCCGTCGACGGGGCTGATGATTCCGTCACTGTCATCACTTCTAGAGGAACTGTAATTGGAAAGAAGTTGGTCCTTTTCGACTTTTCAACATTTCCAGGGTGTCTTATGATTCCGACGACGGCTTCTTCCCCTCTCACATCGAGGCAAACTCTTTTCGAGGAGTTCCTTATGCCAAGCCTCCCAACCGCTTCCAGAAACCTCAACGGCTAGTGCAATTTCCCTCCCAGCCCTTGATGGCTACCAAGACTCCGTTTGTTTCTTCTTCTCTTTAAGTTTTGAGGTCTTCAGAAACGTCTGCCAACAACCTGGAGCTTCGGGTGACTACAAATCGAGTGAGGACTGTCTCTTCTTGAACATTTATACTCCAACAACTCCCCCTGTCGATGGTTCCCTCTATCCTGTGGCTGTCTACATTCATGGAGGAGCTCTTGTCACCGGCAATGCTGATGTTTGTTTGTTTCCCCTTCCTTTGGTAAACAATGTCTAGGAACTCAGACCGGAAGCGGCGGTGAAGCAATTCGTCGCCCATGACATCATCCTCGTCTCCATTCAGTATCGTCTCGGCATTCTCGGCTTCTTCACGACGGACACACCCGAGTTCCCGGGACTCCTCGGCTTCTTCGATCAAGTTTGTTTCGACTTTCAGAAGCCTCTCAATATCCAATGGCTTTCTGTGGTAAAGAAACTTTCTTTCAGGTTGAGGCCCTCAAATGGATCCAGGACGAGATCAAGTCCTTCGGTGGCAATCCCGACAATGTGACGCTCCTCGGTGAGAGTGGAGGCTCAATCTCGGCTCATGCTCTTTCGCTGTCTCCATATGCTCGTGGTGAGTGGCTGTCCTGACATACAGTTGCTTCAGGTCTCTTCCAGAAGATCCTCTATCAGTCCGGAGTCGTAGCCACGGCCTGGGAGACCAATGCCGGTCCTCATGATCAAAACAGCCGGGCAGCGGAATTCGTGAGTGAACGTCAAGAAGGAAGAGGAGTTGTCAGTTTTGTCAAGACGGAAAGTTTTCTGACCTTGCCAAGCTGAAGCAGTGTATGAGCTCGGTTCTCGCCTTCGAGTTCGACATCTTCATCGAAATCGAGTTTGTTGAATACGTAAGACTTTCCTTGAAGAAAGTGGAAAATGTTCAGATCGGCCTGGCCGTCTACAAGGTGCACGTCGACGGCGACTTCTTCCCGGGGCCACCAACCCAGCTCGCAGCCAGCAGACCGAAGATGCCCGTCATGATTGGGAACATGCTGAATGAGATGGCCAGCTTCAGTAACAACTCTCCTTCTTCTAAAGTTCCCAGTCTTCCCGGTGATCACCTCTGGCTTGAGCAAGATAACGGACATCGACTACGACTGGGTCATTGGCTACCTCAAGGATGCCTTCCCTCGCCTGGCCAATGATGATGCTGCCATCCAATTCCTCTTGAAGTCTTACTGGAAAGAGGGTCTGGACCAGCACGGAGACCACATTGAATGGCTGAGGGGACTGACTGACGTGTGTCCTTTCCCCCTCCAACCTAGTCTTATCTCGGCCAACTTGCAGGCCACCTCGGGTGCCGCTTTCCTCACAGGCTCTCATCGGGAAATCAAAGCACAAGTCGATGCGGGCAATGCTGATCAACTCTTCGTCTTCGTCTTTTCTTATGCGACCCCTTTGGATTGGGATCTCGACATTACCGAATGGCTACGTAGGGGGAGGATCCTGGCGCCTATAAGTTTCAGCTCCTCCTGCCGCTCACGGCAAGAACATCGCCTTGGCCTACTTCCAAAGAGAAGTCTGGAATGGGACAGCAACGAAGGCCGACTGGCAAGTCAGCTTCGAGTACGGGCTCTACATCGCCAATTTCATCAAAACTGGGTGAGAAGACCTTTCTCTGTAAAAGAAGGTAAAGGAGCCCGGGAGGTTCATGGGTCGTCGGAGACTTCAGCGATGGACGGATCCCTTACTTTGAGTTCAACTACCCGACCTCTTCGATGAAGGACGACTTCTTTCAGAAAGACTTCAAGATCTGGAATGCGGTGAGCTTCCTTCTTGACAGGAGCGTGCTCTTTCAGCCCGATGGAATTCCCAGCTACATCAATTCCACGGTTTATCCTGCTGGCTACTAGTCTTCTCCTCTCTCCCTCCCTCTCTCTCCTCACATCAGCTTTGCACATTTTAAAGATTTGAATCTCGGCCAGAACTTTCTTGACATGATCGGAGAAGCAAAGAAATGCTCATTTCACATTTGAATCGACGACGTGAACGGCTCGATGTCGTGGAAGTCGCCAGCTGGAGAGTGAGTCGCCTCTCCTCTTCCTTCCAGCCGCCTCCTTCGCCTCCTCGCGAGGGAGGCCTCCTCTCTTCCTCCGACTGCAGCGGCGCCCTCCCTTCCCCTCCTTGAATAAAGCTTTTGGCCTCTGCCCCACTCTCCCATCCCTTATTGTTAGAATAAAGATGTCGTTCCCTTCCCTCCCCTCCTCTCTCCCTAAACATTGGCCAAGTACTCTTGACCACGGACTCATGTAGCCCAAGAAAACCCTTACCTAAATCCACTGGCGTATACCGTCAGGCCTCAAGGTGGCTCTTCCTCACTAGCTTCCCTCATCGATCAAAGACCTTGTCCTCCCTTCCCTTCAATCCTTCTTTTCTTCGTTCATCTCTCTCTTTCCCTCGTGAGACAAAGCTTCCATCCCCTCTCCAGTTCCTCTCTCCAGAGATGGCCAGAGAGTCCATCGGTGAACTAACAGGAGGTAGCCAAAAGTACGCCTTTCCGGGTCACCTGAGTCCACGGGCAGAGCCCACCCTCAAAAAGGTTCTCTTCCCTGACTAATTCTTCCTCCCCCCTAGCCCAAGAATCTTTTACGGGCTACCTCAAGCCGGCAAAGGCCGTCGGGCCTCAAAATGACTCTCTTCCCCCACATATTCTTCCTCCTCGGAATAAAGCTCTCCTCCTCCCCCCACTCCTCCACTCTCTCCCTTCTTTACAGTTTCAAAAGTCGTCCAACGACGTGGCTGCACGTCGTGGTGCTCCTGCAGTTCCTCGTCGCCGCCTCGGTCTGCGTCTTCGCCCTCGTCGGCGTGGCCGTCGGCGCCCCAGGCAGGCCTCTGCCCCTCCCTCAAGTCCTCAGTGGCCACTCTTCTCCTGCTCGCCCTCGTGCAGACGCTCGCCGCCCTGCCCGGCCTTCTCTACTACACAAGTCGCACTCTGGGTGAGACGGGACTCTCCTCTCAGTCTTCAGCCATGCTCGCCCTCTTCATCCTCCTCCAGGCGATGACGGCCATCTGCCAGTTCATATGGTGCTTCTTCGTCTGGGCCTACGAGGACGGCATCGTCAAGGGCGTCGTCCTCGTCTGTCTCGTCTTCGTCAACGTCTCCTCCCTCTCAAGAAAGAAGAAGAAGAGAGTGCAGGTGCTGGCCGTGATCGTGGCCCTCTTCCTGCGAGAGCGACTCGCCCCGAAGTTCCTGCAGATGGCCAAGGAGCCCATCGAACACTCGCATCTCCGCTTCTTCCCTCCTCTGCCCGAATCCAAGGGTGACTTCCTTTTGAGGAGGGAGAAAGAAGAGCTGCAGACGCCTCGCCGCGTCACCTCGAGGAAGGGACTGTGACCCTGCCGCCGCTGCCTGAGTCGGCCGTCTCTGAGAAGAAGCCCGTGGAGCCGGCCATCCCTGAGGAGAGCTCCAAGGCGCCGGCAGCCCCTCCGCCGCTGTCGCAGTCGACGGACTCGCAGTCGCTGAAGGAGCCGAGGCCCGAGAAGCTGGAGATCTCGCCGCCCCAGCAGCCGCCGCCGCCCCCGAAGGCCGAGCCCGAGGTCGTCGAGCAGCCGCGCCCGAAGCTCACCAAGAAGCAAAAGAAGAGGTTCTCAAGAAGGAAGAGGAAAGAAAGTTTGCAGGAATGCGAGGCAGAAGGTGCGCGTGGCGCAGCAGCGCCTCCACGCGGCGCAGGACTCAAACGACGAGGTCCTCCAGAGGTTCGGGTACTGTAGCCCGAAGAGCGAGACTCCCCAGAGCCCGGCAGATGGCCCTCTCCACTTCGTCGACGGCGTCGCTCGAGCCGAGGCCGCCGCCGCAGTCGAAGAAGCCGGTGCTGAGCCCCTACGTGGAGGTTCGCTTCTCAAGAAGAAGGAAGGGGTGGCAGACGACGCAGAGCGACGAGTCGCTGGCCACCGCCATCCCCGGCTCCGGCGAGAAGGCCGGCGAGGAGAAGAAGACCGTGAAGGAGGAGGAGAAGGCGGGCGACCTCAAGACCGCCACTTCCAGCTAGCCCTGTTATAAACGCTTTCCCGTTGCTCTCTTGACACACTTGTTCTTCCTTACACTCTTGACTTTATGTACATTCATTTATCTCGCATCGGAAGCTAACAACATAGATGAAACTTGTTACATCTACTATTGTCTAGCATTTTCACCACTTCTGCTCAAAAATGAAAAGACTTTCCACCTACACAATAACAATAAAGTACAACATCAAGAAGATTGGCAGCAAGAACTATGAGATTTCAACTTCTAACAACTCAAAAAAGAAAAGAGACAGCCTAGGATGCTAGTATGAATAGTTGTTGAAGATAAACAAGGCCCGAGTTCAACCAACCGTGAAGCGAGGTCGTTGAATGTCGGAGTCCACCGATGGGAGGGCCGACGCTCTATCGCCGCAGCACCTGAACTCTTCGTTGTCAGGAAGACATCTTAGGAACGAACCAGATGATAGTGACAAATATAGCGACGAGGTTAATGAGGAGCAGCAACAGAACAAGTATTAGTCCAACAATCTGAAGATGAAAACATCGAAAAAAGGAAAACGAACTTTTCCGGTGCCGAAGCCAGTTTCCTCTTCGTCCGGATCAGTAGTCTTCTTGTCGACATAACTGCCGTCGTTCTCCTCCAAATCGTCCAAGACGGCCATGCCGTCGATGGCAGCAGCGGATGTCTTGTTCGTGAGTATTTCGTTCTTCTTCTTGTTCACCATCCGATCCAGTTCCACGCGAAACGTGCGGTCAAAACGAATCTCATCGATCTAAAGAAAACTCATGGAAACTAGTCAAACGAACAGTTGCCGCCTTGAGTAGATCTTGGCATTGAGATGGAGCAAAAGATTCAATGGTGAGTAACGTCCTGTCGTCTTCGGCCAACTCTCTTCCGAGCAATTCCAGCGGACGCAAGAGGACTTCCTATGAGAAACTTTTTAGCCAAACTGATGGAGACTTACCACGAGCTTGACTCCACTATTCTCACAATGCACGTTGACTTCTTCTCTCGTACACATTAGGTAACATTTGAGGCTTCTGAAACTGCGCTTGAAGAATCCGAGAAAGCTTACGTGCAAAGTGGACCGAGATGTTGCAAAGCAACAAGAAAGCTGTGTGATGATTTGAGAAGATCTCGGAGCGGTCTGCCCTCGATCACGCTCGTAAACATTCCATAGAGGTTGCACGGCTCCGAACAGCCTGAAAGGAGGTTGCAACAGAAGAAAAGGAAGCGAACCGTTAGTAGATTCGTTGGCGAAGTGTGCCACACATGGCATGAAGGAGTCGAAGGAGCGCCGCTGTTCGATGCAAGCGTACTCAAGGCCCGACGTGAAGATCTCGAAGTAGCGACGCTGCACCGCGCACTCTTCTCCTCGCAACGCTACGCATTCGCGTGCCACTTCGTACTCGCTGAAGAACGTGCTTAGGAAAAGAAAGAGCGAAACGAACTGGCAGAGATGATCGAAGTGGACGTCGGCAAGGCGAGTATGCAGAGATGCGACGAGCCGCTCGACGCAACGTCCAAGGCACGCCGGCATTCGCTCACTCGATAGAAATTCTCGCAGAATTTCATCTAAAACAAAGCTTTAGAAAGAATACAGCAACAAACCAGAAATAGCACTGTAATTCGGTTTCGTCACGTCTAATATCGAAGACGGTCCGCTAACAACTACGCCAAGGAGCAACAACACGATGGCCCTCCTCCAAGGGTAGCCCATTTCACTGAAAACAACTGATAAAGCGACAAAATCATGGCAAAACAAGCGAAAATCGGTCTGAAGATACACGGAACCAACAAGATAAAATTCTTAGAAATTCCGCGCGCGCGTTTTTGATCTATTTCGCGTAGAACGCTGTTTTGATCTACTGCGTTGTTGTGAATGCCTCGGCGTTGCGACTTCTCCTCGTCAATGGCCCGCTTAGAACAAGCGACTGATCGAACTTCCTGGAGCGCTCGGAGCATTCGACTCTCTGACTGACAATAAGAAATGGAGCGAAGTGTTGTCTGCTAGAGTTTGTCTGTGGCAAATGCAAACTGAATTCTCTTGAGATGCACGGACTGTGAGAGGACAAGAACTCCTTCAGGTCGTCCCCCAGCTTCAGCAAGCTTCTCACCGAAACTCAACCCCAAGTTGTTCCAAGCATTCTTTCTTGTTAAAGTTCAAGTGTAGAACTAGGCGAATACAAACAGAACTTTATCGCGTGGGTCTATTGGGAAATGCGGGACGGGGAGAAGGGGAGGGGCGGCAGGACGAGGCGCCTCCTCGCCGACGACGTCGGGGAGTCGCCACTGCCGACGCCGCTGAAGGGCACGTCGGCCAGCATGGAGGTCGCCTCGAGGTACTGCTGCAGGGTGGCCACCGGGACATCGCCTGCCAGCTCTTCTTGGGGAGGGAGGCTTACGGTGGACGGCCGAGGGACGAGCCGGGCTGGGAGTCGGCGACGGAGCCGGCGAGGCCAGCTGCGGCGGCTGCTGCTTCTGCACCTTGGCGACGAGCTGCCTGTAGAACTGCGTGGCGAGCTGCGGGTTCTGGGCGAGGACGGCGAGGGCGAGCGGGTTGATGGGCAGCTCCGGCGGCAGCGCGGCCTTCTTCTTCTCCTGGACCGGGCTCTTCTTCGGCTGCGGCGACTCTGAAGAGACTCCTCTTTCCCGAGAGGGCCCACTCGACTCCTTCGAGTCGCGGAAGGTGCCGTTGAGGACGGCGAGCTCAACGAGCTGCTTGCGCTTCAGCTCGTCACGGCCCTCCGGCTGAAGACTCTCTTCTTGAAGGAGAAGTACCGGCGGAGTGAGCAGGAGCTCGATGCAGTCGACGGCCTCGTCGAGCTTCTTCTGCGCCTCGGCCTCCGAGTTGCCGATAGCCTGCACGAGGACGTGCAGCGGCTCGTCCTCCTCGCGGTCCCGACGCGAAGTCTGCCGCTTCCCACATCGGGTTACGGTAACATACGGGGCGGAAGGAGCCACGGCCGCGCACCTTGAGGATGCAGCCGGTCTCCTCCTCGAGCTGCTTGATCGTCGTGCCCCGCGGGCCGAGAATGCGACCGACGAAGTTGTAGTTGGGGTACTCGTTCAACGGGAAAGCCACCCGAGCCTCGCGCAGCACCGTACGCGGCGACTCGCCCCTCGGCCACTGCGGCGCCTGGGCGCGCTCGATCTCTACAAGAAGACGTTGAGCTTCGACACGCCGAGGGTAGAGCGAGGGAAGGGAGCCGCACCCTGGTCGAGGAGGCGGCGGACATGGATGAAGAGGTCAGAGGGGAGGCGGTCGAGGGCCTTCTTGTCCTCCTCGAGAACCCGCACGTAGTCCTTGCCGTCGACGTCCTTCCTCGCCTTCTCTTCGGCCTTCTTCGCTTCCTCGAGTCGCTTGGCGATGCGACGTCCTCCACGGCGACCGCGCGCCGGCTTCCTCGACGGGGCCGCCTCCGTCTTGCCCTCGGACGGCATCTTCGACATGGTTAGCCGGTCGCTAGGTGAACTGCTGCAGGAGGAAGAGACTTCGGAGCCGGGAGGAGAGACGAACCTTCTGCGACGGACGAGCTGACGATTGTGTGCGCTTTTCTCTCATTCAAACTTCTCCTCTTCCAGGCTTCTTAACATCTTTCTCGAGAAAGAATGTCTCTTGTCTCCTTCATGTCTCACGGAATTATTCAGTGAAACCTAATCAATCTTGTTTTGTCTGTGAAAGTGAATAAGAGAAGTTTCTATTTGGCGGGAAATCCAGTTTGTAAGCGGAACGGCGACGAGCGGCGACGACCAGCGGCGACTCTCCTCCAGTGGACGCCACAATGCATCAACTCGCATTTCATGTGAGGCCTCTTCCCCTTCCTCCCCAAGCCTCGGCAGACGGCGCTCGTCTTGCTGCAGCTCATGCTCTGCATGCTCGTCACCCTCGTCGCCTGCAACGGCAAGAAGAAG
>JAQIXL010001437.1:0-18174 GCA_034700245.1 Poikilolaimus oxycercus
CTTGGTGTCGAGGGGAGAGGAGGAGCGCCGTCGACGTCTACCGGATCCAGCTGCCCGACAACGCCGATGGACGCCCTATACATCCCTTCATCCCTTGAAATAAACTTTCTAAATGCTCAAATGCTCAATGCTCAACTCCTTTTTGCGTCACTCGCGAGATGGAGGGCAGATGCGTGGAATGTGCGCCTGCTCTTCCTTACTTGTCCCTCTTTCTCCCTCCTTCGCCTTCTCCGGGACCGTCTCCGGACGAGGATGTCAGAGATTTCCCTGATACGTCTCTCTGACTTCGACATCCCGGTCTTCATTTTCCTGAGGACACAGAGCGATCCCCCACGGATAATGAGAGAAGAAGAGACAAAGAACTCCTTCAAGTAAGGTTTCGGAGGTTTCGGGGAGCTCCGAAATCTCGCCGATTCTTCGCTGCAAGCAATTGCGATGTCCAGCTCAAGACCGGCTTTTAGTCCTGCGCAAGCAACTTTATCCTTTTCGCCGATTCGAAGTAGGCATTCCTGCTTCCGCCAACTTTGCTAACGTCAGTTACTCACACTTACAATTAGGGCCTCAAAGAGCAATTGGGATCGAACGACTGCTCAAGGAGCCCAAGAAACGTTCAACCTGGCAGATTCGTTGCAGAAAACGTTCGACTTGAGCCAAGGGGCACTGTGCAAACGAAACCAATGTTTCAATGTTATTTGATCTTCTTCCACTGACATGACAGCCGTTCATGCTGCTTCAGTTCCAACTATCTTTATCGACATGCCCTACTTCAAAGATCTACTTTTGTACAGTTCAAAGTTAGCCCTTTGTCAAGAAAAGGGACCAAAGGAGTCCATCAAGTATTTGTCTTCATCTATTACTTTCCTCCAATATTCCGAGTAAATCTGCAACGTACAGTGCCTGCCAGCCTGGGCAAACCTTTTCCGAACTTCTATCCCCGGGATGAGTCCTTAGAAATCGAAAGAGCAATGCTGGTGTCACCTGAAAGTTCTTGAGCCTCTCTTGATTGACACCTCAGTGATGTTTCGTACAGCGAGGACGCGTTCACCTCGGAAGAGCTCGTTGATGTGCGCATCGGGAATGATGGGAACACCGCCCATCGCTAGCGTCTCCCAAGTCCTGAAATTAGTTTGCAGTCATGACGCTCGTGCAGTGAATGCTCACCGAAAACAGTCGAGCCCAAGTCCTCGTGGTGAAACGACGAACTGCGTATCTCCGAGTTCACTCAAGTATTCGTTGTAAAGACGGCGTCGCGGACTGAAACACACTTCCAATCATATTAAGAGCCTCGAAGAAGGAGAGCTACTTGCAAGTGACGTTGAAGTCGTGAATGAAGGAGCTGTTCTCCGAGCAGAAATGCTCTCTCCAGATCTTCCTCTCCGGGTTCGTGTTCGCGAAGTTGACGTAGATGCCGATTTGGCGTGAAGCAAACGGCTTTCTGGGCAAGTTTATGCTATCGGGCTAGCGAACCTATCGTTTCGAATCGCGTTTGCCAGAATCGTGCGATTGGCAAAGATGCCACTGATCCTTCCGTCTACATTGGCCTGAAACAGATTTGAGTCTGCCAACAACAGCAGTCAACAAACATTTCTGAAGCCAACCGGAATAACTCTCGTCTTTGGATGTGTTGAATTCATGTTCTTGCCATACCAACGAACAAGCATAGGATCTCTAAACTCTTCGTCGTCTTGCTTCAACTTGAAACCTACTCAAGAATGTCTTCATAACGACCCGGAACAGTGAAGGGAGCATTGTGAGTGATCAAGATGTAGCTAAACGCCTTAGTCAACAACTTCAAGGTTACCGGCCGATAAGCATGGGTCGGAAACGTCTTCTCCACACATAAAGAAGGTCCGTCTGAACGAAGATGATCTTTGCCTTTCCAGGTGTGTCTGTGAGCAATCGATGCTGAAGCATTTTGATGGTCGTTCAACGAACTACCAGCCCCTGCATCTGCATGTCGCGGAACCCATACAATTTCCTGAGTTGAAAGTCTGATATTGCCGAGAAAAAGTCGCCGGAGACAAAACTCGTATCTACTGGGCGAGTGACATCATACACTATCTGAAGACTGTCATATAGGCAACGCATTAGCTAACTTACAGCAAATCGTCGTAGAAGCACGTAAGTAAAACACACCAAAGTCGCAAGTGGCAACCACATTTCATAAATAAACCTCAAAGGCATCATTTTCTTGATTTCACGCCAGGCACTAGTGGTTTTTATCGATAGGGCTTGCATAGCGAAGCAGTCGCTAGATGCAAACAGAACACAGCATGACGACTTCTTCGTGATCCTCGAGAGATAAACTCGAGGGTGTGACGGGAGCTTCTTCGAGACAAGGACGACTTCGCTGAGCCGGTTCTCCAGAGTGAGAAGAGACTGGAACCGGGAGCGGACGAAAGCGAAATCGAAGCGAAATCCAGACAACGGATTTCGAAGTTCACGGGAAAACTAGACAGGTTCTCTGTCCTTGAACGTCGTTTTCAGGCTTCTTCGGTAATCAGGATCTGTTATGTACACCTGCGGAGCTTTGAGGATCTGCATTCTGCCGCTACGATTCATCATTGTTATTGTTCTCTTCGTATTTTTGTACAAGAAGCACACCTATGCGACCAGAAGTGAGTACAGAAACCTCTTTTAGAGCATTTGTTAGGGTTTCCACACTATCGTAACAATGCAAACGGGTTTATCACAGTTAGTGGCCGAACCTACGGTGGTATGGGTAATCAGGTTGGCCTTCAGTCTTTGACTTGCACGAAAACAGTTGTTTCGAATAGCCACACTGTATGGTCTTGGATCAGCCTTGAAAAGGCGGCCGTATATCCTTGCCGGTTTTGACGAGGATTACAGAATGAAGACAATCACAGCTTTACGACTGGCTTTTCCAGCCATACCAGACATCATTAGCTTTCCGGTTTGTCATAGAACTTCCTAAACATTCCTCTTGCAGACATTCTCCACCGACGAAGAAACGATTGTGAAGTTTGGTGATCTGGCTCCTCATGTTTTTGACGAACCGACGAGGTTTGCCTTGAATTGAATGAGGCAAATAGGAAGGAAAACAGACTTCAGAACATTACAGAGCGAATCCTCAAGATAACCGGGAACTACGTTCAGAGTTGGAGATATTTCGATGCTCATGAAAACTATCTCGCCCGCATACTACGCTTTTCAACCAAGATTCGATACGAGGCTGAAAAAAGTATCGCAGAAACATTTGGGTAAGCGGCTTCTTTGATACTGATTTTCAGAGATGAGAGCTGGAGAAGCTCTAAGGTGCTTTGTGTGAACATTCGACGTGGCGACTTCATGAAAGTCAATGTGCCTGATATGATTGAGTCAACGGAGGAATTCACTGTGCCAGCAGTCAAGCATATCGTTCACTTGGAGCATCCTGAAGTTCGACACTAAACTTCTTCACGTTTTACCATTCAGACCGTACTCATCATGGGCGATGATCGACGCTTCACGAGCAGATTGAGAACTACTCTTGCGTCCTTCCATTGGCAGGCAAGAATGACTCGACTTGAAAGCCTCGACCTAGGGCATGCCTCGCTTTCTCTTACTGCGCTCTTCGTCATTGTCCCCAGCAGTTGACTGGGCAGCCGCTGCCACAGTCTGCGATTCGCTGCTCATCACTGCATCAGCTTCCACCTTCGCCTGGTGGACGGCTTTCTTCATCGAATATCGTCAACAAGCATGCTTACTCTTCCTCTACAAATTGCCCCTTGAAGGTGCTTTCTGGAACACAAAAGGAGTCCTCTCAAAGAGTTTTCTATAACGCCGAAGCTGTCCGAGGCGCTGATCCTTATGGGAATCGCCGCAAGACCGACTTTTGGAAGTACGACTAAGCGTTTTTTGCTAATGTTCCAGACCTTACTGGACTCCGCTTTCGTGTGACTTTCGAAGAGGCTGTCGATGAAGGTCCCCTTTGCTTTTGCTCTCCGAGAAACAAAGTTGTCTCACAGAAGAACAAGTTTGATTGCCAACACGATAAAGAGCTTCAAGTCTGGGGCGAGAACAACTCTTCGCTCTTGAATCCGGCTTTGCGTTGTTTGGCGATTCAATCGAGAAGGGAAACTCCCAACGCAAGGAAAAACGGATCTGGCCTCTGAAACCTCTCTCTTCGCCCCGCCCGTATCGACGATCGCGTTATGAAGAGAAAGCAACGGCTTTACTCCAATCTAAAACTCTCTATAGGTACAGTTTGAAGTCTTCAGTCAGCTTTCAGTAACTGAGAAGACTCCAATGGTAATATCGAAGCGCTTTGGAGACAGGCGGGTTCAAGCTGCCTTTTGCTGTTTTCTCGTTGTTCTTGTTGCTCAATTTCCTCGAGATCTCTTCCACAAGCTTCGGTGGCGGAGGACACCTGTTGTGGTTTGTCGACCTTGCTATTCGAAATCTTTCTTGTAGGTTCGCATTCCTCAAGCCACTTTCTATCCGCAGCCACACGGCGAAGGGTTTTGTGTTATGACAGTTCACAAGGGAACAGAAACGCAAGACCTCATCACTTTATTGGCTCATTCATCAGCGCAACTTATCGATAATTCTTTTCTTGACGCGGTGCCCTTTCTTCTGACTCTTGAACTTTGCCGAGTATTGCAGGCGGCGACGTGGGATGGTAAAATCTCTTGGGCCATTCTGGCTCGACACCCAGCCATATGGAACGCCACATATGGGCCGACAGTCGAAGAAGCCTATCGGCAGGTTTGAGCAGTCTTCAGAGAATTGCCTGCAGATCGTCAGATTACTTGCGTGCGACGAATCACTTCAACGAAAACTCAGTGTTCACATTTATTATTACCTCAAGGGCCCTGTGAGAAGTTGCGAACCTGTTAAAATCGGTAATCAAGATTCAAGCCGCCGACGTTATGCTTTCAGATCCGGTTGATATTTATGGAGACTGTAATTTTGATCCACTATCTTTGCGCAAGAACTTTCCTACTCCTCTCGAGCTTTATCGGACCAACACTGGACGAAATATTGCAAGAAAGGTTTTCGTTGTCTTTGTGTGTATGCTTGCCCAGTTCTCTGACTCGACGTACTTCGTGACAGGTGACGCCGATCAGTATTACTCAAAGGGCTTCGAGGCCGAAATGAGAGAGCTAGCTGATCGTGAGAATATCGCCCACACGAAGAAAGTCATTGTGTTTCGACGCTTTGAAATCCTCAACGATGTCATGTGCGTCTGTACCTAAATTCAAGCTCTCTTCAGGAGAATGCCAAGGACGAGAGAGGAACTACGAGCTTTGTATAAACGGGGTCACGCCTTCTCTTTTCACAAATTCAGCTGTGAGCATTGCCATGCTATTCGTCGACTCAATGCGTGGCTAGACGAGGTTTGCCTCGGTCTCTCCTCAAGTCTTGGATGAAGAAGCGACAAGACACTTTTGTATCGGACATCGTTGAGTATACTCTCGGTCGATGGGAACCAATGTTCGTGGCACACAAGAGCATTCCATTCTACGCTGAATATCTCAACTATCCTGATGCTGATCAAGCTTCTTTGGTGGGTTGTCCTCGAGAGTTGAAGATCAATTTGCAGTCTCACGAGCTTTGTCGAGCTGACTATTCTTTCCTCATAGCCTCGAAGCACTTCAACATCCACAGAAGTCATCGAGGAGTCTTACACGGTCTTCGGAAAGACTACGATGAGCGAATAGTCTCCAATCACGCTTCCTCGTGGGCGAGGTTCATGGAGCATCTCGACAGTCTCTATCCATCGAAGCGATGTCACAAGCCGGAACATTATTTCGCTCCTCATTTGTTGAACAGAACTGATTCGGATGATGAAGCGGAACCCGAGGCTGAAGAAGATGAAGAAATGGGAAAGTAAGAAATTGAATAAAGTGTCATAGGTCTGTCGTCCCTCATTCATCGCAAGCGGTTTCCCAATTTCCGCGAAAGCACCAAACGGGAATTCTCATAAGGGTCACTAGCCAGCGGGCTTCTGCTTCCAGCCGTTATCGTCAAGAAGATCTTCATGAAGAGGCAGCTTAGCGGAATTCTCGAAAGCGAACAAGCCCTTCCTCACAATGAAGATGTTTCCGCGAACTTTCAAGAGCCTGAACTTTGTCTTGGTTCACTTTCCTGCTGCTGGAATATCTCTTCTTTCAAGGAGCAGGTCAGCTCGACGTCTGGCTATTGTCATCTGTGCTGTTTTTCTCATTGTCACAATTGCGCTTCATAAATTCAGGTAAATTTTACTGTAAATATTGTAAGAACGGCTCATTCGTAGTTCCTTACCAACTCTCGTTGTTCCTCTTCTCAATGGTGCCACAATAGCTACAATGCCAAGAAGGCCAAACAACATTTTGTGGGAATTTTATGTGAATAGAGCAATCTTTCTCAACGACTCTGAAGGGTTTGACTTTCGTTTCTTCTTGTAAGCTTTACAGATTTGAGCCTCGCTCGGTGGTTGTCATATTTCAAGCGAACCTCAACATTACGAGTCTTGCAAGGACATTGCCGTTTCGAGTCAAACTGAAAAGCGGTACAGTTTCCTTCGTTTGATGGTTGCTTTCGGCATGTAGGAGCAAGTGTTGAATTGGATTTTCCAATCGAGCAGGGCGGTCATAGCTTTGCTGAATGGAAGAAAGAGTAGGCAGCTTCATTGCCAGACAGTTTCAGCCGAATTGATTGGTTCACCTTTCGAGCCCGTGGACCGATTCCCGAAGATGCCGATCTTGAGACCTTCTCCATCGTTTCTCGAATGGACGATATGACTGTGGGATCCTGCATTCATAAATAGAGCTCTTCAGCTTCGAATTCCTGTGGAACTGCAAGACTCGACACTAAGGGACGTCGTGACATGCATGCCACTCATCTACGCTTACTATGAATGGCAGGTTGGATCTTCCTTTGGAAGAGCATTCTTCAGGTGCTGTTGACGAATCTCGAAATCTGGCGATACTATGGAGCATTTGTGCACATGCAAGTTGGGAGCATGCATGAAGCGCTTTATCAAATCTTCCTCGAGTACGAGAAAGAAGGAGCTATAGCATTGAGCTACTGGCCCCGACTCGGTTTTGGGAAGGAGACGTTCTACGTCTTCGAGCCCTACCTGCATCCGTGGATATTGAACAAAACTCTTTCGCCGTTGTGGGGACATCATCACGATGCCGTCATGGGCCACTGCCTTCTTCGATATCGAGTTTGCTTCGAAACTTTTCTCAAGGGCTGCTAAAGGATTCAGCTCGCTTTATCACGTTCTTTGACGTCGACGACTTCTTGATTCCTTCAGACGAGAATTCAAACTTCCCAGAATACTTCGAGGAATTGTTCTCGCAATATCCAAAAGCCTCAGCTTTAATGTTTGTGATGGGAATCACGGAGTTTATTGTTGGTAACTCGCTATCAGCTAATCATTTCTGCAGAAAACTCACCCTCTTCATTCTCCATGAAGCGTCTGCTCGAGTCGCGTCGCCTCGTCCATTATGTGCCAGTCGGCAAATGGGTTTGCAGGCCAAAACGAGTCTTCATCACAGAAATCCATTGGCCCTCCGTGTATGCCTGTTTCTGCTTGACTTTTTCTTCAGGAGTATGCCAGGTTACGACGCCGTTCGTCTTTCTCCAGATCACTACATTTCTTGGCATTTTCGACTTGGACGCCACGTAAGAGTTGCATGTCACAACACTTTCCTCTCAAGTTGGACGCGAACAAGTGGTCAGCAACGACTTCTAAACGGACGGAATTCCAACTTGGAAAACCCAGAAAAACCAAATTCTTGAGCCATACGAAAGCTGGAGACCTTTCACGGAGCTTCAAGCGGAGACTTGCACGAAATCCCGCACTAGAAAAGGCCTTTCGGAGTCTTCCACAGAGGTATCACTCCGTGGCTTTCTCGAGTCTCTAGAAAATGCTCTCCGAGTGGTACTTGTTCTGAGCCGAAGCTCGGCGATCTCACGTGTGCCACGGTCATTGCAGATTACCAAGCCTTCACGTGAGTTCACACAAAACGGCTTCACTGTTCAGCATCCGAAACGAATTCAATCGCTGGGACACGGTCTCCTTCTTCCCCGAACATCAACTCGTACACTTTCCCGTTGGTACTCGAGTTGAGAGAAGGCCTTGTTCTCTTGAAGATGTCTGAAACAATACGCGCTTTGCTGTTGACTTTTGCTCAATGTTGATAAATATTGCGTTCAGGATTGAGATAAGTAAACAGCGAAGTCGACAGCCAGCGATGAGGATAACCGTTTCCTGAAATTCTTGAGCGTGTGATTCTTATCATCTGAAATCCAAACCAAGTCGGAAGCCAAACGAAACTCGTTGGGAAGTCGAGAGAATCGAGAAGCAATCCGGCTCGCAATCGAGGGCGACTTTTTCTTCAGATCGGTTCCTTTTCCCGTTGTCCCAACCTTCTCGAGAACGCGGTTCCGTCTCTGTTCCCGGCGACTTCCTTTTCTCTCCTTTCGGAAAGCAGAGATCCCGAGAGACGTCTCTAACCATGTCGTCTCCGGGTAGTCGCCTGGCCCTTCTTGTCTCGGGGATTCTGCTCGTCAGCGTTATTTTGCGAGAAGTCTACAAGCCTCCGGCAACAATTCGCCAGTACACTCATCCAGTACAGAACCAAATCGGTGAGCCTTTGCAAGACTCTCTTTAGCTTCAACTGAAATATGTAGATCCGCTGAGTTCATACTTCAATGCTCGCCTCTTTGACCAAATACGGGCTTTCTACGCCAAGCAGGTTGATCAAGCACTATTGAATAATTCTGCTGATGTAGAGTGAACAACGGCGGCAAACCATGAAGGAACTTGGCAGTCTGGGTCTCCTCTACAATGTTCTCGTTCCAGAAGTAAAGCTCTCATTTCTTGCTAGACATTATAGGTATTTTGCCCTGCATTGGTCCGCATAGGACGAATAGGAGACGGTGGCAAGTGGACGTGCAATCCCTTTGCCGTCATCTCCTCGCCACCTTCTTCATCATTTCAAGACTCTTGCGCCGTTTACTCCATTGGTTTGTCCTCCTCTCTTTGACTCATTGAGGCTTATAGGAGTGCGACGTGATATTTCATTCGACAAGGAGTTTCAGCAAGTCACCAATCAAACATGTCGGCTTTATGCATTCGACAAGGTCACCAAGAATAGCTTCAAACGGTTTCAGGATGATCAAGAGTTTGCTCTGAAAGAAGAATTGAGACAAGTGAGAGGAGAATTCACTCAAGCATTCATTGGAGTCTTCACCAACGTGACGGCCAATCAGTATAGTCTCTTCGTGAGTTGAACTTCGTCGTTGATTGCTGACGTTCAAGGATCTTATGAGGAGAAGCAATGATGAGAGGATTGAAATTCTCAAAATCGACATTGAAGGTTCAAATTGCTTCACAAAAGAATGAATTTGGTATAGGTAGTGAATTCTCCGTAATGCCACCGCTCCTGAAGTCAGTGCCAATGTGCCAAGTGCTCATTGAAATCCATGGCAAGGCGAGCGTTGTCCGAGACTTTCTTCGGACTTTCTCGGAAGCTGGTTATTACCTTTTAAGCTACGAGGTCAGTCTCTTCGTATAACAAACATTTTTGCAGATCAATGGCTATCATCCGGAATTGAGCGAGTATTCATTTATCCATCAAAGTTGTCTGGAACGATATGGAGTCTTGGTTCTCGCACCGTATCTCAGTGACTTTTCTCATGAACAAGCTAGCTAGTCTTGGAGTCCACGAAGTGCGCTCTCAATTGTGAATGAATTGGTGCTGTTAAGAGAAATAAATCCTGATGAACATTTGGTGCTGAAAGCAAAGAAAGCACGCTAATAATTGAGATGGAGCTCAATCACTTTTATAAGGAAAGGTACCTCGTCTTCTCGGTCGTCCGCTCCTTGTTTCTCACTCGTGTGGCGCTGCACTTATGAGTTAGCTGCCGTTGGGGCTGCAGGTACAAAGTGCATAGGACAGGATGTCGCAAAACTTTCAATTGTTAGGGCTGCTATACCTGTTTTCAATTTTGACAAAAGCTTGAATCATAGCTGATTCAAGCTCTTGTCAAAATCCTTCCCCATCCATATGTTGTGCCTCCCGACATTAGTTCCATGAATAACGGCAAACCAAAATAAACAACCAGTTTATGAGACCCCTGCAAATCGGATCGAAACAGCCATCTCGCTTGCTAACTCTCCAATCTCCGTTGTCTTCAAAGAGATTTTCCTTTTACTTGCGACTTTAAGTCAGTCAGGTTTTCCTGCATTCAGTCATGCGAACTTCGAGTAATCTGCCGTTTTCCAGAAAGCCCTTCTTCATTGATCCGAAGTTGCTGTCACTCCTTCCGCAGCAGAGCGACTCGCAGAACAAACCCTACTAGATTTCTATGGTTTGTGATTTTGTTGTTGAAGAAATGTTTCAGATGCGTAGAGACCAGAGGAAATACGTCGCGATTTTCACCGCCGCCTTTGTAGTGGCGCTTGTCTACATGCTTCCGGGAAGAAGTTCTCGTCGGGGCAATTATGAGAAACCCAATTTTATTGGACACGAATGGTTCGTGAAGTGCTGCCATCCTAAGTTTGTAGGGATGTTTACACAGCTCTTGGAAATCTATCCTATGAAGACATTGACAACGTTGTTTATCGGAATATGGGCTATGAAGTTGCGGGAAAGTTTTATCCATTCGCCATTTTGAGCAATCCGTCAAGGCCGACTTGTGCACAGGTTCGTTTCACCAATCGGTCGAATTCCATCTTGAAGGTGTTTACTGAATGGAACGCCATTGCTGCCAGATTTGATCCGCAGACAGTTCCTCCAACAACAATTCCGAGTGAATACTACGAACAATACACAATGGGAAGTAAGTTTTAATACTCTCCTATAATCTGCAGACTTGTCCTTCTTACAATATTGGTATCGCAACGACAAACACAACTCGGGCGAGGAAAGCGCTCCATTCAACTGGCCTGAGACTCTCATTGAACAATGGCTAATTCAGCATCCAAGCACTTATGTCGACTACAAGGAAGTTGGACGTGAGTACCGCTGTAGTTTCATCTAACCACATGTCGCAGTTGGTGTTTATCATGCCCTACAGTATTACCAAGATACTCTAAAAGGGCAGACGGGAGTGGTCATTGGATCAATCTCTCCATGGGTCGAGGTAAGCTTTGTTTCTTCTGAAAGATTGCCTTCTAGGTTCTTTCGCTTCTCTCGGGTGCAGCTCACGTCACAACGGTGGAATATCAACGAATCATCATGGGCCATCCAAAGATGTCCTACTTGCATCCTCTTGATCAGAGCAGAGACTATCTCAAGTAAGAAGCTCCATGAAACAAAGACTCTTGCCTTCAGTCAGTTGGAGAAGTACGACTTCGCCGTGTCGTTCTCGAGCATTGAACACAGTGGACTGGGGAGATACGGAGACATCATTGATCCAATTGGTGATATTCGAGAAGTTCAAAAGGTTTGAGAGACTTTGCGCCGTGAAAACGACTAGGTCTGGTGCGAGTTGAAACAAGGCGGCCTCTTCTTCCTCGGACTGCCTGTTGGAAGGGACACCGTCATCTTCAACTTGCATCGAATGTACGGACGCGTTCGATTACCCATTCTTTTCGAAGGTGCGAGCTTTCACAAGAGGAAGACTTTTCAGGGTTCGAACTTCTCGGTACCTTCCAAGGCAATCTCTCAATACCCTTCACTCTCGATCGACCCCAACTAGAAGCCTCTCATTACACTCAGCCAGTCTTAGTTTTGAGAAAGTTGTAGTAGTGACTGGCGTGATGAAGGTGAAGTGATGGCCCTTCTGGAGGGCAAGCCATAGAGGAACCAGTTCTATTAAGAGGAAGCAGTCAGCTTATCCGTGAGAATCTTTCGGGTTCTCGAGTGGCTGCTTCCCTCTTCGTTTTCCCTTTCAGACAAAGGCCGAATTCCCGAATGCGAGCCGGGCGCTAATCGCAGCTCCATCCAACTCTCGAGAAATTCCCTTTTGTTTCAAACGCGGAATCCCCTTCCAGTAACACGATAAGACAACTTGCTTGCGAGAGCCGGCCCTTCCCAATCCTGACTTTGCGAGAGTCGGACTCGTCTGTTACCAACAAAGTCGACTGTCAATGATGGGCTGCAAGGCCGCGTGGCTAGAGGCGGGCTACGAAGATGTCCCCGACTTGGGTGCGAGCGCACCTTCCCCTTTCCAACTCTTCTCCGTTTCCATTAGTTTAAGGGAGAGGGGAGATCGGCACCATTTAGAAGACGACCACCATCGAGGAGACTAATTGTAAGGAAGGCAAAGACCGACTCTCACGATTCACCACAAAAGAGACAACATTTCGTCACTATCGATGATGGCCTCTCGTTTCTGGTCAGAAGAACATCCTTCAAACTGCGGCCTGCAAGCTGTGCTTTCATACTCCGTTTTGTAGAAACGGAATATTTGCCTTGCTTCCTTGATGATGATGCTATGCTTTCCCATGAAGCCTTCTATCTATCGGGAGCTGCATCCTCGAGAGGGTTGGCGAGCGGGGCGGCGTCCTCGCGGGTGGCGCATGACCTCGTTCTGACGCCGACCCGGCGAGTCACCGTCTCTTCTTCTCTCTGATCCCCTTGAAGCACTTCCCTGTTCTATGGCTGCTGACCGTTAACGTTCCCTGAACATCGGCGAGATGGTGGACATCATTGCGGCTGCTGAAAGGTTGGTTTTTTCGTCCCGTGCTTGGCGTTTTGGTTAGCAGACCTGCTGAGAATGAGCGAGGGTTCAGTGATGGTTCCAACAGAAAAGAGAGCGAGGGGGTCACGCCACGAGTGAGTGATACTTTGTCGGCCACTTCCTTGTGCAGACACATGTTGATTTACAACGAATGACCTGACGCCGCCGACCTGATTGATCGAGCATTTGTTCCTCTACTCAAGAAGAATTTCAGAAACGAGCCGCTGTCGACGATTTCCTCTCGAATGAACGTCTCCGTGAGCAGCGTGCAGAGCGTGGTGAACTCTCGAGACGCCATTCTCTCGGATGTCCTCCACACTCGCCAGTCTCTCAATCGCCATGCCGAGCTCTTCCAGAAGCACTTCGGTCACAACTACCGCCAAGGCATGTTCAACAACCCCGGCCCTTCTGGTTCATCCCAGCAGCCATAGATGGATTCACACTCATTCTCTCAATAAACCATGACATTTGAGTTTCTCACCTGGTGGAGCTTTTGGGTTCAAAAACCCTTCTTCAAGGCAGACTGCCGCGGGCTCTTCTGCGAGCTGCAATCGCTCAATTTATCTACCCAGAAGAGGGTCGACGTCGAGGATCTCAGACGGTTTCGAGGCCTTTCTCTGACAATGAAAAAGGCTCGCAGGCACAACCAAGAAATCTTATCGACATAGATGTGGCAGACTTCAATGCGTCGGCACATGCGTGCTCAGCTTGAAGGGTAGAGCTCTTTGGGCAGTGATTGTTCTTCCATGATACCCTGTCGCTTAGTAACATTCGTGATGAGAGTCTTTGTTTGCCGTCGAAATCCGTGCACCCTTTATTGCACCACCAAAGAACCACCAAAGAAGGTTAGCACTCTCAGAGTCAATTAGAAAAAGCTACATTTTGAAGTTTCTGACAGTTTCTACCACAAAAGGTTGCGGGCTGTCAACGCAAACAGTCGGAAGACGGAGCTTGAATTTCCACTGCTGGGTCGTCATCGGCACCACCAGCTCGGGCTCCTCGAACTCCCACTTCGGGAGCGGTTTCGCGTTCAGTTGCTCTACTAGTCGCTTCAAGGCTTCTTGCGTGATCACAGACACCTGTGATTGTTTTGGTGGTGGCATTTCAACTTCTGAAACCATGTGCTTCTTTGAGTTCCAAACCTTTGGTAATTGGTTTCTTGACGCTCACTCGGGTGTCGCTTCGAAAGAGTTTCTTTCTAGCAACGTACACTTTGTGAGCGTGGGTCATCGTAATACCAAAGTAAAAGGCGACCTCTTGGAATGAACGCGCTTCGCCACCAGGAGAGCGTCTGTAACATTGCGTCAATGGGCCAAGCCAAGACTTTACCTCTCAACCATGGTCACCAACTGGTCTTTCTCCTCATCCGACAGCTCCCTGTTTCTGCTTCGCATCACTCTCGGCGGCTCTTCCTTCGGCAACATAGCTTTTAGTGATGTGCCGCGAACCTGGCAAGGTCTTCCAAGTCCATGCGTTTTCGCAGCTGCCGTGATCTCCTTGACCATTCGACGAAGCTCATCTCGTTGCTTGAGAATGTTGTAGACGCAGCTTGTAGAGACGTTGAACTGCCTGGCGACGTGTTGAACAGGAGTGAACTGGCCGGAAGTGCAGCGTCTGAAGCGAAGACTCTTCAAAAGTTGGAGAACTTACGTCTCGACAGCGGCAATCATGTCAAGCTTCTCGCAGACGGTGAGGGCATGCCGACGTCGGGGTTCAGGATGATCCATGACTGAAGAAAACAAGAGTAAGGGGAGAGAGGAGAGGGAAGAGTCGGGAGTGACACTCGCTACGAAGAGAGCCGGGGTCGGGTGAGGAGGACCGGGGCGGGCGGGCCAGGTAGATTTGGATCTCGCAGACTTCGCGCCCTCTCGGGACACTCACGACGCCTCTTACATCAGTCGCATGGGGACAAAGAACGTCAGCCAGCTACTTGAGACAAGGAAGTCTGTCCGAAGAAGGAACTTCAAAAATGGCCAGGAAGAAGGGTATGCCGCCCCTCAACCAGCTACGAAATGGCATCCTTGGTACTCTATGAGATCCAGACATCGCCCAAACAACATCACATACGTACATAGTGCCACTCCGAAACCGTTTGATTTGTTGGTTTGATGTGTTTCGAACGAAGTGATTTCTGCTCAGCCGGAGCCCAGAAACCCGCACAGCGGGAATTATACCGACGCTTGATCCACTAGAAAAGGCGAGGTTCAAGTACTTCAAGGCTGGGAGTGACACCCCGGATTGAACTGGAGGCCATTATGCGTCACACCAAGTTACACCAATTCTCCATGCATTTGGTCGCTGAAAGTTATACTCACGAAGTTTATTGTTGAATCAATCGCGTAAATCTTCGCTTTTAAAGACGCGGAAAAGTAAGAACGAAAGCCGACTCTGGATCTCGCAGAAAGCGCAGCTCGCCTACGGCTAACAAGTTGCAATGGGCAAACACGCTCGACTTCGATCGGACGATCGACGGGATACTCTGTTCGTGTTGCAGGAGTCCCTAAAGACCTTCTATGCAGTCATGTTGAAACTTCTCTCATGGATCTGTTTTGTGGCTCTCTTCACTACTCTTCTGCTATTCAAGTAAGTCTTTCTGAGCGTCGGTATATGTCGTGTTCCTAGGGAGTTCGGTTTCTCATGGACAAAGCAAAATAAGCCAGCAGAGTATCATAACAGTGGAAGATCATTAGCTTCTCGAAATGCTTCATTGAATACTTCTTCATCAATTATGACCTTGCGATCATCTGCACATAACTACTCAAATACCACGCAGCCTCTATCCAACATCAACGAAACGGAGATCTACATTGCAAAGGCAATTTATCTCAACAACTCCGCAGGGTTTGTGAAGCAAACAATGGAGCTTGAGCCTTTTAGGCTTGATCCACGAAGCATTGTGGTTCTCTTTTATGGAAGAGAGAATACAACAGCACAACTATCCACTTTACCATTCCGAGTGACGCTCTTTTCAGGTAAAGTGTCGTCGTTGATCCCCAACACTTGTAGGCGACGTTGTCGACTTAGACCTTCCAGTCGAAGAGGCCGGCCAGAGCTTCGCCGATTGGAAATGGCATCTGGTCAACTGGTTCACATTCCGTGCTCGTGGCTCTTTGCCACCTGAAGCGGATCTTAGAACATTTTCTCTTGTTTCGAGACCGGACGACGCAGCTGTGAGCCGCTGCAGTTATTGAAAGTCCTTCCAGCTTCGAATACCAGTTGAGCTGCAAGATGAAGTGCCGCGAGAAGTCGTCACCTGCATTCCACTTGTCTATGCCTATTATGAGTGGCAGGTTTGATTGAATTGGCGAAAAGGCTCTCAGGTTATGCTAACAAACCTTGAAATCTGGAGGCATTACAAAGCCTTTGTGCACCTCCATCTAGGAAGTGTTGAACACAACCTATATACTATCCTCCAAGAATACGAGAAAGAGGGAGCTCTCTCAATGACCAAGTGGCCAAGACTCGGATTTGGCAAGGAGGGCTACTTTGTTCCACCTCTCAGAGTGAATGATCCTCACTCGCTCAACAAGTTCTGGGGCCATCACCACGACGTTGTGATGAGCCACTGTCTTTACAAATATCGAGTAAGGATTGCTAGTCCCCCAAAGTCGTTCAGGATTCAGCAAAATATGTGGCCTTCTTTGACATTGACGACTTTCTGTTGCCACCAGACGAGAACATGCTTCTTGAGTACTTTGAACAACTCTTCAAGAAACATCCGCGTGCATCGGCTTTCACTTTCAAAATGGGAATCACCGAGTTTCTTTCAGGTTCTTTGGGCACTTTGGGTTGACCATGTCTCCAGAAAGCTCACCATCGGACTTCTCCATGGAGAAGATGCTTGAGTCACGTCGACTCATTCACGTTCTTCCCGTCGGCAAATACGTTGCCGACCCTCGACGAGTGCTAACAACGGAGATCCACTGGCCTCTAAAGTTTGTCGTTGTTTGCGCAATACTTTCTTGAAGAAATGTGCCGCCGTATAATCGTGTTCGAGTTAAGGCGACGGATAACTTTACTTGGCACTTTCGAAGGGCTCGCCACGTCAGAACCTTTGTTGTTCCAATCTGAGCTTTTAGTATAACTCAACAGCCCTGAATGCTACCATGTCAAACGACACCGAGTTTCGCACTCTTCCTCCAAAGAAGCTTCGTTTTCTGAGCAAGGATAAGATGCATGAAATCTCAGATGCATTTGAGAAGAGAAGGAGCACGAATCGTGTAATTGCTGCCGCCTTCAACGCCTTGCCCCAGAGGTAACATGAAGCACTCTCAAGGCTACTAAAGAACTACGAAGGAACTGCTCATCGAGTGGCATTTGTGAGCCAGTTGAACTTTCCAGTGTCGTCTGTCAAACTGTCGTTGCCGATTACAACGTCTTCAAGTAAGAAGTCGAATGATATCGAAGCTCTTTGCAGTCTTCTCCGTGAAAATATCACGGAGCTTGTTCCCGACTGGAAGGCCGTGCAACAATTAGTGCATTATCCTGTTGGACTTCGAGTTGTCCGCAAGAACTGTACAATGGACGACGTCTGAGAACTCTTCACTCCACGAATGCTTTGATCTCATGCCTCAACAATAAAGATTCATCAAGCATAATCGTGCATAGCCGTCGGACCAAGCAGGAAGTTCTCGTTTTACAATCCCCATTTTCCGCGCATCCCCAATTTTCACAAAGAGAGCTGTCGACCAAGTGTACATTTGAGTGGTGAAGCATCATACATACTCTCTGAGGTATGAGAAGAATCGACGGAACGAGTTCTCATGTCTCTTTGAGGGAATGAGGGACAAGGAATTGACAATAAGAATCGCGTCGTCCCGTAACTGAAGAGAGCCGTTACAGGTAACAGTGTCAACGATGTTCATAATCGCGCCGTTGATTCTTCGTCGATTTGTCTCCGCATTAGTCACGAAAGAGGCTCGAAAACGACTATTCGAGTTCATTCGACAGCTTGAAGCGATTTTGAATGACCATATCAATGTATTGTAGTTTGTCAAATCTCGGCAGCGTGGACGGTTAGTCAAGAACATGTTGATGCCGGTACAGAGGTGCAGTCGATATCCTGCGCATGCGATCTCGGGCGAGGCGGGACGGCGGCCGACTTGTCGCCACGTGCCTCGCCTCCTCACCGCCTTCCTCGGGATTCATTGTGCTGTTTTGCCTCAGCCAAGTGGTCAACTGTTCATCCTTTCCTCCCAACTCTCAGCCATGCCGCCTACGAAGCGCCGAGCTATTGACCTCGACGTGAAACTCGACGTCCTCTCCGCAATTGACAGGTTTATTTCGTTGAAAGGAATTTTGAGAATGTTCCATAATCTTGTCACATTCTAAAGGAGAAATGCTTTCTAGAGAGGAGAAGTTTACGGCGATCGCAGCTCGCTTTGGAATGTCCCTCAGCAACATCTACAACATCGACCGTTACCGCGAGGAGATTCTCGAGGCGGCAAAAGTCGCGGTCGACGCCGTTGAACGTCATCGCGACCTCATCGAGAGCCTCCTCGCTGAAGAGTCGGGACGCCGTCTCTCAGAGAAAGAACTCGAGAAGTTCTT
>JAQIXL010001438.1:0-18169 GCA_034700245.1 Poikilolaimus oxycercus
TTAGACAAGCCGCAGGCGCGGCCGAAGGCCGCGGCTGCGGAGGCGAATCATGGTTGAATTACAAAATACACTATGAGAATATTAGCGGAAAAGCCCGAGTAGGCTCATTTGAGAAGAGGAAGAGGAAGGTACCGAGTATTGAGTCGTTAGGGAATAAAGAAGGTACTGAGTAAGGGAGCCCAATTGTAACAGATACATGAAGTATGAGCTTATATTTTATTATTCGCACAGCTTTTTAAATTAGATCTTCTATTTGTCAGCCTTAGTAGATCAAGCTAGTCTTCAATAGTGAGATTCACAAAAAGCGCTGGTAGATTTCGGTCGTATGGCGACTGCCGCCTTTTGACTTCGAAACACTTGACGCTTCTCAAATCTGCCCAGGAGATTGTCATGTGTCTTGAGCCCACGGCTGATGGTTGAATAAAAGAAGTCAGTTTCCGCGTCGAAATATTGTGTCTTTGTAAAGCACGTCCAATGGCTGATATGAGATCTCCAGAAGTTGTCTTCATTGAGCAGTAGATGCGTGCAAAACGTAAATCGTAGAAAAGATGCAGGAAATTCTCAAACACATCAGGACTATTCACAGACACCTGTTGAGAGTCAATGAGAACATGGTAGTATTTTGGCGTACACGAATTTTTGATGTGAATATGAAATCCGTTTACCGTAAGTATATTCATGAAATATTTGATGGGGGATGATGTGCGTTGTATTTCGAAAGTGAACGCTTCAATATTCACCTCGTCGTCATCTTCGGAGAAATGGAACTCCACGACGCCGATATCGGGACAGACCACTCGAATCACAACGCCCTCGGTCTTGAGAACTGAAATTATGTGTAGAATATGCGGACAATATTTGAGAATCGTCTGGTTGAATATTTGGCAAGTAGCTCGAAGACGAGTGGCAGCAACCAATGACAAGTGCTGAATAACTTGCCGCACAACTTCATGAGGAAGGTCTTGAAGAGGAAAGCTCTCTTCATTGCCGAAAAGAGCTTTTTTGAACATCGACTTGAGTAAATATGGCATGGTGAGAAAAGCGTTATGGATTGCGAAAGAAGCTGGAGGAGTTAGGACAAGGAGTAGCATGGCGCTGTGGACGCTTAAATCCATGCCCAGAAGCATTGTTCCATTCCGTCAACAGAGATTTTTTTTCTCGAATGACGAATTACTCAAACCAAGGGTAAAAACAAACAAAAATTGGCACGCGAAGCCTGAGTGCTTGCAACGCATCCGATAGAAAACATCTCCATTGGCAACATCGAACAAATTTGCGCCATCGCCATATTCATACGAACTGTTCGGCAAATTTTCCATCTTTCGCAGTTTTTACTTTCATAGACGAAAGTTCCCAATGATGCTAGTGCGAAGCCTTTAAAAAGTCTCGGCTCGACGAAATCAAGAGAATAAGCAGTTGGTAATGGTTTCGAATGCTAATTCGGTTTGGCTCGGGTATCACAGCGTTTCACTAATTGTAAGCACATGTGCACAAGGGCTATTCAAGCACAATTGATACTTGAAGCGAAAATGGGAGGCAAACAAAGACGGTGAACGGTTCCAGCCTGACACAATGAAAGGGACAGCGCAGCTTCCTCGAAAAAGTGGCCCCCTGTGGCGACTAACAGCTTCTTTACTCAAGAAAAACGAGAAACGTTCCCCCGACCCGGGCGCCTCGTTTACCTTTCCAGACCGTGACCCGACTGGTTCTGCAGGGAAAATAGCGTGGGTCACAGGAGAGAGCAGAGTGCTTCATGTTGCTTGGCCTTGGACGTTTTTCAACTTTGCCCTCGAGAAGGAAGCATTCTACTTTGCCATTCTCTTTAGACAAAGGCCTGCTTCCATTATATAAGCCAAGGGGAAGGCCAGGAAAAGCATCTTCCTCCGCCCCTTCCTCCAGCAGTCTTGTCATGGCATCGGAGAAGGTCGATATTGAGACGGAGGCGAACAGCCTCCGTCGAGTCGCCTTCTTCGGCGTCGCCCTCTCAACGGTGGCAGTCCTCGTCTGCGTGATGTCCGTTCCGATGCTCTACGCCTACCTTCAACGCGTGCAGTCGCTCATGGACAACGAAGTCGACTATTGCAAGTCGCGTACCGGCAACATCTGGCGAGAGGTCACTCGCACGTCAGTCCTTTCTCAAGCCAAGGACGACGCTGCTCGTGAGAAACGTCAAGCCGGCGGTGGATGCTGCGGTTGTGGAGTCTCTACTGCCGGACCTCCAGGACCTCCCGGACCTGATGGAAACGATGGGCCGGATGGAGCTCCCGGCGGCCCCGGAGCACCTGGGCCTGATGCCACAGCCAGCAACTACGGAGGACCCCCGGCTCCTGCCTGCAACTTGGCTTGCCCTCCGGCCTCGCCAGGACCTGCTGGACCCGCTGGACCCAAGGGCCCGCCTGGAAACGCTGGAGCACCTGGAGCACCAGGAGCTGGCGGCTACGGAGGAAGCGGCGGCCCCCCTGGTCCTCCCGGTCCACCCGGACCCGATGGAGGGCCTGGTCCTGCAGGTCCTCCTGGACAAGCTGGACAAGTCACTGAGGCACCCGGCCCAGATGGACCTCCCGGGCCTCCCGGTCCTGCTGGACCCAATGGACCGCCTGGACCTCCTGGTTCGGGCGGCGGTGCTGGTGGCACTCCTGGACCTGCCGGAGCGCCGGGAGATGCTGGAGGTCCTGGACCCAACGGACTCCCAGGACCGGACGGACCTCCGGGATCTTCTGGACCCGGCGGCTATGGCGGCGGTTGCGACCACTGCCCGCCACCTCGCACGGCGCCTGGCTATTAGGACTTCAACTGTGGACTTCTTTAACGTACTCTGTCTTTCGATAGTATCTAGATTTTCTTCTGGCATAAACGTTTTTCGTCAGGGCGATGCGAAGTTTTCTCGTTTAATACTCATGTGCGAGCCAACTTCTATGAGAAAATGCTGACGAAACAATTTGTTGCGAAATAATTAGGTGTTCTCGTTGTGAAGCGAACGCTTGGCGACTTCGTAGTGGTTGCAGAATTGTTTCGAAACGTTGGCGACAAAGGAATGCCTGTGAGCAACCACGCAAAGAAGATCAGAAGAAACTTTACTGGCAATGCCTCTCAAAGAGGAGATGCAATCATAAAAAGAACCGACGATTGATTCACAAAAACTGTTGCTAGCCAACGGATAGCGACTTGCATGTCACCGCGAACGAAGGTCCGTTCGTCGTCGTTGGAAGCGAATTGTTGGAATCCTCTCATAATCTCGTCCCGGAGGTCCCAGCTCTCAATGTATAGAGAAAGAAAGCGTCGACGGTGGCCGCTGAGAAACTGTTCCATCAGGATTTGCATGCCATCAGTTGTCACGTTGGTGATTGCATGGAGGTCCAACTCATCAAAATCCCAGTTCGAAACATCTTCATCTGTCAAGTTGAGACGCACTGCAGGAACATTTCGCCTATACCTGTTATTCGGCTGGTTTTCGAAAAGCTCGAATCTCTTGAGGAGCCTTAATTCTGTCCAGGGAATTATGACTTCTCTCTGAACGGTGTTAGTTTCCATTCCTTGAAATGCAAGCACCAGCTTTTGAATTTTAACACTGTTTCTTCGCAGCGAGCGTTCAACCACCTTCAGAAGCTCGTCAAGAGCGGAGGTGATCGGTGCTTCGCAATTGACTCGCATAAAAGTGAGACCGTAGAAGAGAGACACTAGTCTCTCGAGTACGTCAAGGATTGTTATTGATTTGCCTTCAGGAGAAAAAGCTTGTCCGATGGAAGCCTTGGCCCTTCGCGAATCCATTTTGTAAAGCTGGAGCCCGTTCTTGAAAGCAATTACAGGCGCACCATCTATGTTGGACGGCAATTCAGATTCTAATTCGAAAGTGAACTTGTCTTTTGGACCAGGGTCGGTTTGCAGTCCCGTACTGAACTCGACGACACCGAACGCCTCACAATGAACTCTGATAATCAGGCAATTCGACTTGGAAAATACGAAGAAGTGGGTGATGTGGGGAAATTCTTGGACGATCAGCTGATTGTTGAAAGAGGAAGTGGCACGAAATCGAGCTAGAGCTCGTAAAGGCAAGTAGGCGACAACTTTTCGTATGACATCGTTGGGGATTCGAGGAAGAGATATCTCCATGGGGTAAATGAGAACAACGTAGTGAATAGCCACAACGCGGATTCGAAATGGAAGGGTGTTTCGAAAAGGACGAGGGCGGTCGTTTTGGCCCAGTGACGTGGGAGTGTCGGCAGCTCGAGAATGCTGACGCGACGTTATGCTGACTCAGCACGCACAATCTAATCGATGCACCCATTTGCAAAGAGGAAGACGTTATCTTCTTGTTCAAACGCAACGGTTGGACCCTACTTTGCTAGAACTATCGAACATTGTATTCGTTTGTATTGTAACACTGTTATAACGTCCGTGCGCGAAGTCACGAGAGACATTGATAACACCGCGCCTCAGAGAGCCTCCGGGCCGAATGATCTTCTCTTCTTTTCCTGTCTCTGCCACTCTCTCTTCTGTTCCCCATTTCTTCATGTCCCAATCCAGATAAAACCTACTTGGACTACGAAAAGGCCGAGAAGGAATTAGAGAAGCACGACGCCTCGGCCAATGAAACCGTGGCAGTCGGCAATCGGTTCACATCTATCGAACAAACATTTTATTTTGGAGACAACATTTACCGTAAAGCACTTGAACAATCATACACAAAGGTCAGAAGTTTTGAGACGATTCATTGTCAGAGGAAGACTGGCTAGTCGATGCGTAATCGGAGCTGTAGAAGGTCCCGTAGTCGTCGTCTTCGTTTGAATGCTCGGGGAATGAGTGCATGGAGAAAACAGTCATGTCCTGATCATAAAGTGATCGATGCCCAATTGAGACCTGAGTATCACCTCGCGCATAAATATTCCAATCTGATCCCGCTTCGAGCAGCTCAAATCCCTCCCCGATCTCCGGGTGATCTTCCATGAGATATGCCCCTCGAATGAGAATCGAGAAAACGCGTTGCCTCTGCGAATTCATAAACTGTTCCATGAGGTTGTTTAGGCCTTGAAACGTCACGGCCGTGAAGGCTTCCACCTCTAATTCGTCGAAGTTCCAGTTGAGGATGTCGCTATCCTTTAAGTCGATGCGTAGTGCTTTTCTTCCTGGCCTGTTGGAGAGTTTGAATCGCTTGAGACCTCGCATATCCTTCCAGGGCAGCTTGATTCGCTTGCTGTCCATGGATGATAATTCGTCGCTGATGAAATGAACAAATTGCCCGGTCGTAATGTTGTTTCGAGTCAGAGAGCGCTCAAGAACTTTTACGAAGTCTGCGGATGCGAGCTTTAATTCGCATTCAATTCGAACAAAGCCTAGATCATAGAAGAGCATCATTAGACGTTCAAGCAAAACTAGGGTACCATTCGGCTTGACCGAAGAATCAGCACTCACGCAGTAAGAAGCGAAATTTGGAGATTCCAACTTGGAAAACGCGAGCCCATTCAGCACGACGACGACTCCCGAGTCGAGTTTCTCGATTGACGACTCTGACAAGTGCAGGGTGACCACTTTGTTTGGTTGCGAGTCTCGCTCAGAAGTCGATTTGAACTCGACGGCACCGAAATCGCTACAAACAATTCGGATAGTAGCTCGGCCGATTCTGAGAAGAAAAAACAATCGAACGATATGTTGAAGATGATTCAGAATAAGCTGATTGAAGAACTGGGACGTCGCCCGAAGGCGACAAGTTGAAATCAGCGGCAAATGTTCTAGAACTTGACACAGAACTTCAGCGGGAAGGTTTCGGAGTTGAAACTTCGAAGAAGTCAAAGTCATCATACGGCCACCTTGCGAACGGAAGTGCATTTGCGATGAACACAAGGCTCAAGAGTAGGCGGGTATTACAATACATTTTAGCACTTTCCCATCTGCTTCCCTAGTTTGTTAGCACTACGGTCCGAAATCGATCGAGAGCCTCCACAGCTGTTAGATAGACGCCAGGCTTACATAGACGTCAAGTCACTGCAGCTGAGTGTTGGTCAACGCTTTGGTTGCAATAGGCGGAGGGCTCTGCTGCTGGAAACACCTTCGGCCTGACTCGAAATGAAAAACAACAATTGCAATTTTCTCGTCGATCCTCCCGATGAGAGGATCGGCAAAATTCAGCTAGGCAGAGAGGACGTTCGGCTGAGTTGTCACCCCGTTGTTAGGTGATCCGTTAATGCTTTTCAAGGATCTTCACAGGATTCGTTTTCTCGTTTCCTTTGAGATCAGAACAAAAGTTTTATTCAGTGTTATTCAGCGGAAAAGAAACCATTGTGAGAACTGTTGATTCTTCTGAAAAGACGGATCGGCACCAGCGAAGTCGGACGCTCATATCGTCGTTGGCGAAGCCAAGCCATGGGAAATCCGAGTCCTTCTCTTCGAACCCGGCAATAATAATAGAAATCGGCTCTTGGTCCTCGACGACCAATGAAATGCGGCGTTGTCGATCGCCGTTCATAAACTGCTCCATCAAGAGGTGAAGACCGTCGGCGGTCACTTTGGTCACAGCGTGAACATCCAATTCGTCAAAATCCCAATTGAGAATATCTTCGTCTTTCAAGTCCAGAAAGATCGTCGGTTTTATTTCTTGGATTGCTAGTTCGAATCGACGCTGCTGCCTCATTTCAGTCCACGGAAATGAAGCTGCAATTGGTTCTTCTGACGGCGCAGCAAATATGAATGAAAGTGTTTCCGCTTTGATATTGTTTCTTCGCAACGAGCTCTCGACCAGGACGGCAGCGTCTCCCGAAGCGATTTGGATCTTGCAATGAATATAGTCGAAAATGAGCGTGTTGAAAAGGCTCATCAGCTTTTCAAACATGTTCGAGATGCTCATTTTCTCATCCAAATGCGATCGTACGAGAAATGCTTGCGATGAAGTTCTGCAAATCGAAAGTCCTATCTTCAAATCTGTTCTTTCGAAAGATTTGGTGTCCGTGGTTGTTGTGTTGCTTGACGAATCAGCTTGCAATTCGAAACTGAATTGGTCTCTAAGTTCATTGTAATTCGGAGTTGATTGGAATTGAACGACGCCCAATTCGCCGCAAATAACTTGAACCTCGGTCCGAATTGACTTGCGAAGCGTGATGAAATGTGTGACGTGAGGAAAATATTGCTGAATAAGCTGGTTGAAGAAGGTTGAAGTGGCTCGCAGCCGGAAAACAGCCACTAATGGCAGATGGTCAATGGCATTGCATAAAACTTCAGTTGGGAGGCCTTGAAGAGAAAATTCCATGGAAATAAAGAAATATTGCTAAGAATAAGCCAGCAAAGACAGTTTTAGCGAAAACAAAACTAATGCGTTGTCCTTTCAACGGCTCTCTTTTCAATTGCCTGAGAGGGCGGAGAGAGGCGCTGTGGTGGTTAAAAATAGTTGACTGGCTGAGAGCCTGAGTCATGAAAACATTTTTGCTGACTTGGAAAGAACAACCGGGATTGCAAGTTCGCCATTTCCCAATCTTTGCAATCTTGCGCGAAGAAAATGCCTCCAACCGGAGGCAAAGTAAGCCTTTATGTTTTCTTTTTGGAAAGAAAGTGCTGCCGTCTTCCAAAATTTAAAAATCCGCTTTTGTGCATTGAAAGAACACAGGATACTGCTTTTCAATCGACGATAATTACGCGCGCGGTCTTGATGTGAGGCTGTTTGATAAGGAAGAACTCATGGGTTCGTGGTCTGTCGGCATGGGCGCAGACGCCAGAGTGCGAGGCGACTATCGATAAAAATCAGACAGGCAGAGAAGAGGAGCGGTGTGTCTTTCCTGGCCCCTTTTTTCCAACCAGTCATTTTCTTTTGCGGAGTGATTTAAGGGTGTATAAATCTTTAAATTATTCATGTACTGCGGACATAAAATTTTTGAACGCGTGATTTTTCTTCGACAAAATTGATTACCCGAGTTGTTCCGTCTCCTTAGCGTTATTGATTCTTTTATCCCTTCCGCTATTGCTCTTGAGAGAATCCCGGCATGTATCTGCCTGCAGAGCTGATTCGAGGCCGACATGGACGGAAGTACTGTTTGCCCAATGTGTCATCAAGTCGTTCAGAAGGAGCACAATGCATCGATTACCACGTCCTCCGCCAGTGGAGGGAATTCGCCGGAACCGAACATTGTGAGAGTAGCACCCAAGGTCAGTTTTGTTTTGACACTTGCGGATAAAGCCCGAGAAGACAAATGGAAATACAATCAAAATCTTTCAGATATGCGCAATTTGCTCGGGTCCAACAAATGGGCATCACTATCACGTCGCATCGTGCAACGGCTGTCGCTCTTTCTTTCGGCGAACACTGGTCAATAAGCGAATCTACAAATGTCTACAGAACGGGCACTGCAAGCTGGTTAAGGGTAGGATTTCCCTCTGTTTGCAACTCTTTATTTCCTTCAGGTAAACCCTGGCATTGCAGAGCCTGTCGTTTTAAGGCATGTATAACCGCTGGGATGAATCCTCGAGGTGAGCGTCGTCTTAGTAATCTGAGCCAAAATTTCAGCTATCGAAAGCGACGCGCTGGATTCAAACGCGATGGTGAAGGAACTGTTACAACAAAGATTTGAGACCGAAAGCATTCGAGCAATGAATAGCCAAGCAAGTTGCTTTGTTGGTTCCATCAAAGTTCAGATCCCTCGACCACTGGAGGCGTCGTCGAGTCAAACAGCCCATCATTGTGCTGGCCTGCAGCTCATTGAGTCTCGCGTTGCCCATATCCGAAATTCCAATTTCTCCATAAAAGAATATCTCGGCTGTCAACTACAAGAACTTCTCAATCGACGCACCGTCTTGGGTAAAACTACACGATACGAGGTTTTTCATCTATATTTAGCAGTTTCACCTTGCTTAGATTGTCTCAAACTGGGACCGTTTCCCGAGTTTTCCTCCCATGATTCCGAAGCCGCAGAACACAAGTTTTGTCAAGTGGTACGAAGACAACGCAAAAGAGGTGAGGACTTAAAATTTTTTTTGGTAGACGGGCTGATCTTTAGGGCAAAGATCCTTTGCGACGCCACTGGTTTACCTTCGACATGATTGTTGCGCTTGAATACGCGAAAACCTTTGGTTTCTTTCACAATCTCTCACTTGTGGATCAAGTTAGTTTTATTGATAGTCCAAGCTTTTCCTTCATTTTCAGTCTGCCTTAATTCGTCACACTGTTCTTACTTGTGCCAACTTCACGCAATCCTTCGACTCGTTTCGAAAGCAATCCAGTGTCCTCGAGATGCCTGATGGGACGGAAATTATCACAGAGTTTCATGCAAAGTTTGTATTGCTCTCGACTGCAAACTCTACACGTCTTTGCAGTTCAAGCTTATTTGCGACGAATGTTTGCGAACTGATGAAAGCTCTTGAAATAGATCCGATGCTGCGAACGTGTCCCTCGGAAGTCGAGTACGTTTTACTCAAGGCCATCATGTTCTGCGATCCTGGTATGATTCCATTTCAAGTTCAAACAGAGCCTTGGCAGCTTGCCCTGATCTGAGCGACGGCGGTCAGCAGCCAATAGCAGAAGAACGTCAGAAATTCGCGAGGGGCCTACTGGACCATTGCCAATTACAATTGGGAAGCGTGGCTGGTGCCTCGAGGTTATTGCGATTTCTCTGTTCAACGCTTTTTAGATACGCCGATCTTCTTAGCCTTGTCGAGACTTTCGTAAGACTCAGCGGAAAGCAGAGAGAAATACGCGTGTTTATGCATGTGAGCAATTTGTTTTACAATATGTGTTTGTTTTCGCCTAAATAACTCCGTATTTCTTTTAAATCCGTGTATTTCAGGCCAACTTCAAAGAATTTTTCGATCACTCAACATTAACGAACCCAACTCAACTCGTCAATGAACTTATGGACTTTTTCCATGAATAAAGACAGACTTTTAAGAGCCACGATTTTCCTCTCATTAACGCTATGAACAGGAAAAAATCAAGCAGCTTTTATTTAACAGCCTATTCTTGATAGCATCATGATCAAAAGAATTCGGGTGAATTTATTGGAAATGCTCTCATTACGAGAATCGTTGATTTTTCGGCGATTGAAACTTTCATGTCGCTCCTCGCATAGCAGTGCCATGGAAAGTCGGAGTCACTCTCTTCAAAACCTTCGGTAATCTCTTCGATAGGTGAAGGATCTTCAATGGCAAGAGAGATGGTGCGATGTCGATTTGAGTTCATGAACTGCTCCTTCATGAAGTGCAATCCTTTCGCCGTCACCTTGGTCAGCGCATGAGCGTCCAGTAGATCAAAATCCCAATTTAGAATGTCCTCGTCGGTCAAGTTGAGATGAATTGTTGGTGGGCCGTAGTATCGTGTACGCCTCTCGAGGAGCTCGAATTGCCTGAGTCCCCTTAGCTCTTTCCACGAGATATCCATGGACTTGGGAACACTTTCGACGTCCGGCGATGAATGCAGAGAAAGGACTAACTTCTGTGAGATGATGCTATTCCTGTGCAACGACCGTCCCACGGCAGTTACAAAGTCTCCGGAAGCGATTTGCATTTGACAATCAATGCGAGTAAAACTGAGATCGTAGAAGAGAGTCATCAAACGTTCCAAGATGTCAACAATGTTGTTTGAAGCAATTTGATGGAAATCGGCTCTGACGTTATAAGACTTGGGAATTCTCGGATTCTTTTTACGAAGAAAAAGTCCATTCGTGAGGGCAATCGTCTTGAATTTCAGCATATTGGCTTTCAACTCGAAAGTGAACACGCGTTTCCGTCGACGATCCCTCGGAAGAGCGGTACTGAATTCGACGACTCCAAAATCGCCGCATAGCACACGAATAATGACGAGATTGGTCTTGAGGAGTGGAGAGAAGTGAGCGACATGGGGGAAATACTTTAGAATAAGATCGTTGAATAATCTTGACGTGGATCGTAGGCGAGCAGCGGATACGAGAGGCAAATGGGCGACAATATTTCGCAAAACTTCATATGGAAGCTCTTGGAGGGGAAACCCCATTGTGTTGTTGGTGCTAACAGGAACCTCGAAACGACCAACAGAGGCACGTGTCGACGCTATGGACGCGAAAAATCGATGCGCACTGGAAGCGGCACAAAGTGAGCCCCACAGAAAGCGGTGAGTCATCACTCCTCAAGTTGCTTTCCTTGTAATTCAAAGAACTTGCTCGGCCGCTTCAATATGGACGTTTATTTGTTTGCTTTCGAAAAAAAAGAGGTGATAAGTTTGTCAAGCATCAAATCCGTCAAAATCATAATCCGTCGGATATGCGAGCATTGTGAAAATTGTTCCAGAACAGGCAAAAGCAGAAGGACAATATCGGATTGAGACCCTCATGTCACCTCGAACAAAGTTTAGCCAGGGAAAGTCAGATTTCTTCTCTTCGAAACCGTTCGTGACTTCGTCGATGGGGTTAGGGTCCGTGATGACAAGAGTTACTCTTCGGTGTCCAGTGCTGCTCATGAACTGTTCCATCAAGAGGTGTAAACCGCCGGCAGTCACTTGAGTCAACGAGCGAAGAGTTAGTTGATCGAAATTCCATTGCAATAGAGTCTCGTCGGTCAAGTTGAGGTGAACAATCGGCTCTCTTCCATAGTTTGAGAGTTCGAATCGCTTGAGGTGTCTCATTTCTTGCCAAGGAAGAGACACTTGCATCGAAGGAGCACATTGTGCTCTGACGAGAAATGACAACTTCGACGACGTAATGTTGTTCTGTCGTACTGATCGTTCCACGACGATGATCAGATCTGCACGGGCGGCATTGACTTGGCAATCAATGCGGTAGAACTCAAGACCATTGAAGAGGGTCATGAGGCGCTCAAGCAGTTCCAAGTGAGTCTTCAATGTCCATTCCGATGAGTCATCACGAATTGAATAAGCCTTGTTCGAATCCGAAGCAGTCTTGAATAGAAGCAACCCATTCTTCAGTGACATCTTTTCCAAAGTCTTGGGCTTCTTCTTGCGAGGAAACAAGCAATTCAAGAGGGATTTAGCTTTAGAAGTGGGCTTGCCACTAGGCAGAGTAGTTTTCAACTCCAAGATGAACTCATTTTGGGCTTCGAGATCAGCGGCTCGGCATGATTTGAACTCGACAGCTCCAAGCTCACCACAGACAACACGAATAATAGCGTGTTTTGCCTTCACGAGATAGATAAAATGCGTCACATTAGGACGAAATTCTAGAATTAGCTGGTTGAAACTCGAGGAAGTCGCTCTGAGCGCTGCAGCTGCCGTTAGTGGAAGGCAAGAAATAATTTGTCGCAGTACCTCATTAGGGAGATCAAAAAACGGAAGAGTCATTCGTGAAAGAGAATCCATAAATTTCCAGCGCTGGGAAAGAAATTGAAATGGACTTACACAAATGCACGTCTGGAAATGGCTCAAAGGCACGGATGTTGACGCTGTGGACGAGCAAAATCGATGAGCTGACACTGGACACTGCAGGAAGCCACACCGTTGATTCGCTCTCGCTTCTGGCCAGGCTCGCCTGGCCACTTGGGTTTAGGCCCGCTAACCCCGGTTCTGGCCAGGCTCGCCTGGCCACTTGGGTTTAGGCCCGTAAGACTTAGTTTTATGTTTTGAGATTGTCACGATTGACCGCCATAGCACTTTCCGAGGTTCTCTTCGCCCTTTTCAACAATGTTTATCCTACTCTCTTACTGAGGCAAAAAATTCATGTCAACATAACCTTCTGAGACTGGAAACACATGCATAGCAACAATAGTAGCTGTCTTAGTTTCGACTTCAAAAGGAACACACAAGCGGATTTCCACCCTCATTCCATTGCGGACAAAACTGGGCCATTCGTGGTTTGGGTCCGGTTCTTCGAGACCTTGAATGATTTCCGAGACAAATTCCTCAATAGAATCGTCGAGCTCGATGACAATCGTGATGCTCCGACGCCGACTCGAGCGCATAAACTGCTTCAGTAAGAGACGCACACCCATTGACGTCACTTTCGAAACTCCCCACAGTTTGAGCTGGTCAAAATTCCAGTGAAAGATGTCTCCGTCGGTCAAATGGAGATGAGCAAAGGACTTCCTTTCGATGTTTTCCAGCAGAAATCGCTTGTACCGCTTCATTTCCTTGAACGGCAGAGAAACTTGCATGGATCGGACCGGCGTTTCTGAGGCAATGATAAAGAGGAGTCTCTGGGTCGCCGCACTGTTTCCTCTCAACGAGCGTTCAACCACGGCAAAGAACTCTCCGGATGCGCCTTTCAGCACGCAGCCAATTTCATAAAATTCAAGATTATTGAAGAGCTCCATGAGACGTTCGAAGAGTTCCACAACATTTCGTGATCCCACTTCGGAAGGAAGAGCATGCACAGCATAGTGTGGCGATCTGTGAGAAGTGCTTTTGCCAAAAACAAGCCCGTTCTTCAAAATCATTACTTCAGAAGTATTTGGTCTGTTAGACAACCACCTATTAGTGAATTCCATTGTGCGGGGAAATGGCTTGTCGAGTGGTGTTTCGCAATCTGCGTACAGTTTCAAAACAAACTTGTTCGACGTTTCTTCTAGTGGAGCTGTTTCGAACATAACCGTGGCAAGTTTTCCAACGTGAACTTCGATCGTTGGATATTTCCTTTTGATGTGAAGAAACAAATGAGTGATTTGAGGGCACAGCTTAAGGACGAGCTTGTTGAAAAAGCTGGAAGTAGCACGAAGCCGGGCGGCTGCGACTAATGGCAGATACGCGATGACATGCCGTTGAACTTCAGATGGAATACGACGAAGGCAGCTTTCCATGCTCGCCTAATCGAGAATAAGAAGCGAGGAGAGGCAATGAGGAGCAAATCAATTGTGTCCGTACCGAATGCGAGCGCCGACGAAGCGAATGACGCATCGGCAACGTCGTCGTCAGCAACTTCAAAGGAAGAAAAATCTTTATTTCTTGTGAACCCATTAGCAAACAGTCAAAGGCGAGGCTAATAGCCAAAACTGACGTCATTCGCCGGAAACGCTTGCATTGTGAAAGTCAGCCAGCTCCATCGAATCTGAATGCACATCCCGTCACGAACGAAGTCGAAGCAAGGGGAGGCTAAATTCAATTCTTTGAACTTGGGCGAGTCGGGAAGAGAATCACGGTCCATAATGATGAGTGTAATTGCTCGGCGACGTTTTGAGGTTATGAATTGCTCCATCAAACGGTGCAAACCTAAAGGCGTCACCTTGGACTGTGCCTGTAGCTCAAGCTCGTCAAAGTCCCAGTAGAGGAGGTCTTCGTCGGTTAAATCGAGATCAATAGTCGTTCGGCCTTGAACGTTTATGACTTCAAAGCACTCGATGTGCTTCATACCCTTCCAAGGCAGCGACACTTTCATCCATGCGAAAGGTGGTGAATTATCGGCAAAAGAGAGCTTCTTCGCCATGATTCTATTGTTTCGCAAGGAACGCTCAACGATGGCGATGAAATCTCCCGAGGCCACCTTTACTTGACATTCAATTCGAACAAAAGAAAGATCATGAAACTGAACCAGAAGGCGCTCAAGCATCTCCGGAACAGTTTTCGGGGCCCTCTCCGAATTCTTCGCGGTAACAATGCAAAGATTTTCAATCTTAGAAAACTTCTTGAGGACAAGTCCGTTTCTCAATTTCATTGTCTTCCTTGATTTGTTCGCGAGGAGAACCCAATTCTTGACAGCCGACGAGACTGAGCTCGGCTTATTGGAAGACGACTTCAAGCGCAGTTCAAAAGTGAACACATCTTCTGGTGGTGGATCGTGGACGAGGGCTGACTTGAACTGCATAAACCCTAAGTCGCCGCACAAAACTCGAATAAGGACATGCTTGGACATGAGATGGGAAACAAAGCTGTTGATGAGTGGGAATAAGTCCAGAATAACTTGATTGAAGAAGGATGCCGTGGCTCGAACTCGAGCGACTGACCTCAAGGACAGTTGCTCCAAGACCGTGCGTAACACATCAACGGGGAGACTTTGAAGAGAAAGTTTCTTGGACATTGGAAGAGGGCAGACAAGGCGGCGTAGACGACAAACGCGACTGAGTGATGACTCGACTTAGAGAGGAAACGAGGAACGGGTGGTGGCGCTGCGGACGGCCCATCGGGCTTGTCTTTTGCTACTGCATCAATTGAAGAAGCTGAATATTACTTGTACATCAACAAGACAATTCCCTCTCGTTATGAAGAGCTTTTTCCAGACGTTGTTGTCGCGTGAGGATTTGACAGAATCTTCTTAACTACTTGGGACAGCAACATAAGTTTTTATACATCCACTAAGGCAACAGCTTTTTCTGGCATTGCATACATAGAAACAAACGTCGATTCGCTCAAAATCGTACGACTCGAGCAGAGTTCAATTTTCATATCACCGTGAACATAGCTGAACCAAGGGTAGTCGGAGAATGATTCATGAAATCCTGCCGCTATCGTCGCAATGGGCTGCAGGTCATCCACACACAGAGCAACAGACCGTGAACGATTCATATTCACGAAGCGTTCCATGAGGAGATGAAGCCCTTGTGAAGTCACCTTGGTGAACGCGTGAATTTGAAGGATGTCAAAGTCCCAGTTGAGTAAATCTTCATCGCACAAGTCCAAAAGAACAACTGGCTGACAGTTTATGCCACTAAATACTTTGCAGCCTCTGAGTTCCAATCGGAATCCATTGATGTGACTCATGTCCGCCCATGGAAGTAAGAGTTGCAGGGTGTTCGCAGTCGACACATGAAGGACAACGTGGAGCATCTCTGGAATTATATTGTTTCTCCTCAACGAGTGCATGACGGCGACAAGAAAGGCGTTATGGGCAGAGTGCACAAAGCATTCGATCATGACGAATTTGAGTCCGCTGAAGAGAGTCATCAGCTGTTCGAATAGGTCCAAAGTGTTTCTTGCCGATGAGTAGGAAGTGGCTTGAACGGTGTAAAATTTCGACGAATCCTGATGCTTCTTGCACAGCCGCAGACCTTTTGCAAGGGCAAACGTCTCCTCGTTGTCTCGCTCCTGTTTTCGAGAAAACAATTGTCTCTTCTTGGCTGCGGCTTTTGCGACGAGATTGCTCCAAGCCGAATTATGCGCTAATTTCAAAGTGAAGACCTCTTTTGGCTGACAATTGCTTGCCAAAGCAGATTTGAACACGACAAATCCAAATTCATCCGAACTAACCCGAAAGTTGAACTTCGACTGCAGATGGAAGAAAGGATTGGTAATATGGGGAAATTCGTCGAGAATCAGGTAGTTAAAGATAGTTGACGTGGCTCGGAGACGAGCAATTGCGATCAATGGCAAACACGCATGGATTTGCCTCAAAATATCACTAGGGAGCGTACTCAAAGAAAACTCCATGATGTCAGTGAGCAAATAAACGCAGCTGCGCGATGTTCGGGTGCGCGAATGGAAAAGGTCTCTGAAGGAGAATGATAAAATCGATGCCTTGCATGGAAGGCAATGTTGAAAGGGACAATGCTGAGTGTGCATTTTGTGTACGAATCTCAACACACACTCAAACACGCAGCTGCCCTGTCTAGCTGTTACGAAATCCCCATTCCGTCTCACGCAGACTTTGATAGTATTCTGATCAGAAGGCTCGCTCGAATCGAGGCAACATTAGACAGTTTATTAACTCAACGCGTACACACAGCTGTGATAAAAAGAGCAAAATGCAAGGGTACTAGCCGAGAGTCACTGGAAGGCGCCCTTACACAGTCCGCCGCTTCGGCACATCTACAAAGGCTTCTTTCACCGACTATCAGTTTACCTGGCGAGCACTGCCCAACTTTTCCGAAATCTGGTCGAAGTGATGTCCGTTAGTTCGCGCCCCCGCGAACTCAAGCTGGCCGTTCGAAAGAACGGCACTTGCTTCCAAAAATGCAACGCTCTCACCGGCACAAGCCTCAAGCGTGCAAAATTTGCAAAACCGGAGTTTCGCGGTTTCTTCGGGCATAGCCTACGGCAGCCGCTCCAACGAAACCAGTTTGCGCATTCCACGCTTTGAGGCTTTGCCAAATAAGTGCTATAGTCGCGCCGGGTTGACAGCTTTCGTCGTTCGTCGGCGATCGCCGTCAGATTCAAATGCAGACGCCGCCGCCAATGCACCACGGTCCGATCCTTCTTCTTTCTTCATCGTCCCCATCCCCTCTCTTCAGGAAGAAGCAAAGTCGGCGAGAGCGATGTGGGAGAGCTAGAGGGTTGTCATACGCCACAGCCTGAGTGCTTGTGAGGTAGAAGAAGGAGATGAGAGGTCTTCGGAAGCACTTCTTTATTATTGCTGGCTTTCTTCTCTTCCCCTTCTCTCCTCCTCCTCCCCCAGGCGCGTGGAAGAAGGGCGCGTCTGGTAAGTCTGATTGTGAGAAGGGGAGGAGAGGAGGAGAAGCAGTCGCGAGAAATTGAGAAGGTGGACGGAACAGGGAAACAACAAAGCCGTTCTTTTCTATGGAAAAGCGCAAAGGTCGACGCCCTCCCTTCTCCGCCGGCGGGCGTTCCTATCGGTCTTCTCAACTGAGATCGGCATCGAGCCGGCACAGTGACTCTTAACCGCTCCGGCACCGTCTTCCTCCACTCTGCGCGCTTTGAGAAATTCATCATGCCAGCCAAGAATCGGTTTTGCACTCTTGACGCCGACCCCGCTCTCGCTACAACGATCGATCTGGACAGTGGCTCACATTCGGCGGTGAAAGTGGAGCAAGCTTCGAAGGGGAGGTTTCGCCTTCCGAGGGTCTTCTACGAAACGACCTTCATCAACTGAACGCTACTCTCTTGTCTGACAACAGTCGAAACCACGGGAAGTGTCAAAAACAATCGCAAAAAGATACCGTCCCGTAGGAATCGAACCCGCGACCTCGCCGCCATGAGTTCGCGGGGGCGCAAAATAGCCCCCCTCGTCGAAGTTGATCTTTTGAGACTCATGATCGAGCAATGCCTCACACTAAAACGGAACGACGGCTTTGCTAAACTTTGCAACAAGTTCAAACCTCTTTCGAGTCCTCAAAACGAGAGCAGATGGCCGACTTCAAGAGGTTCATGAGGTTTGTTTTTACGAATAAGAAAAAAGTGGCACTGAAGGGAAACTGACAAGACTGAAAAGATTACATGAATCGCCCCCGGCGCGAAGCGCCGGGGGAAGTCTCCTTTGGTCGGGCCCTTTTACTCCCCCTGAGATCTGAAAACTCTCAGTTCTCGAAGCCCAAGCAACCTTTTGAGCCGCTCTCAAGCGCATCGTCAATGCGACTCCCTCCTCTACACGCCAGTTTTTAAATCTCAGAA
>JAQIXL010001439.1:0-18168 GCA_034700245.1 Poikilolaimus oxycercus
TCCTAGACCAATTCTGACCCGCGGAATCGATTCCCCGCATCCGTTTCACCCTAGAAACACTCCTTCCCATACGAACACGCCTCACAACACAGTTGATCTACACTGTGGCGAAGAGTGTGTGTCATCGGTGTGCCATCTCTTCGGAGAGGAAGCCACGCCTTCCTCTCCGCGTCGTCTCTCATCACTCTAAGCGAATAAAGGACTTGTTGATAAGTCTCTTCGCAGCTAAAGCAACAAAGGCATCTTCTTCCCCTCAACCACCGCCGCCACAAACTGGTGCATCGCCTACTTCAAGAACCTGTAAGTACTCCCTCACGTTCCCAATCGCTTTGTGCACCCTTTCTGCACTAAGTGTCTTTCCTCACTTGTCTCTCTTCTCTTGGGCCCTAGGTTTCATCCTTAAGCCCTTGACTCCTCGGTGGCGGACCTGGCCAGTCTACCGCCGAGGACCTAGATAGAGGACTTGTGGGGGGAATCCAGCGCGTGGACGCACGCCTACCGTACCGCGCCGTGCGCGTAAAACCTTAACCGCGCCGTGCGCGAGAACTCCGCGCAAGGCGCGTGAACTTCAGTGGCCCGCGTAAGCGTGCGCCGAGAGTAGACGCGCAGAGGCGCGAGCACCGACCGCGCAAGGCGCGTACAATTTTACCGCGCTAGGCGCGAAACCGAGACCGCGCAAGGCGCGTACAACCTTACCGCGCTAGGCGCGACACCGAGACCGCGCAGGGCGCGTGAACTGAACCGCGCTAGGCGCGACACCGAAACCGCGCAAGGCGCGAAAGAAAGCGAACTGCGCCGTGCGCAAAAGACTGTAGTCCCTTGACAACTTGCAAGCTGAAAAATCGCTCACTTGTCATGACGGGAGTCCCACCAGCGCCTGTGCCCCCTCCACTTCCTGCACTTATTGGGAAGTCCTACAAGCCGGTGCTGACCACTAAGCGGCGCGCGCTGAAAACTCTCTACAATGGGATAGATCCCGACAATCCACTTGTTGTCCCTCCTGCTGACCCGGACCGAACCGAGTATCTGCGGCAGCAGATGGCCCTCCACCAGCCTGCACTCGTTCAGATGCGAACGCACCTTGCCGTTATTGAAGAGAAGCACGCTCAGTGGCTGGACGCCATCACGCGTTCACTTAATGCAGAGGTGGAGTACGCCGACTATGAGGCCTGGAACACGGCCAACACTGAAGGTCCGAATGGTGCGCCGCAGTCGATTCCCGAGTTTATCTCGGCCGCCTACGACTGTATTGACTTGGTCGAACGCCGTCTCATCGACCTCCAGAACCACATGACTAGCACCGTCGCGGTCAGCAATCCCCACTTTATTCGGCTGACTTATGAGAGTGTGCCGAAGTTCGGTGGACGTCCTGGTGACTGGATCCACTTTTGGACACTCTTTGACCAAACGGTTCACTCGAAGAACCTTCCCGTAATTGAGAAATTTATGTTTCTCTTGAGCAGGCTCGACGGGCCTGCCCTGGACTGCGTCAAAGGGTTTCCTCCACTTGAGGCAAACTACTTGCCCGCCATTGAAGCCTTGAAGCGGCACTTTGGAAATAACCACTTGATGGTCGACACGTTGATCAAGCAGCTCGTTGAGTTGCCAAACGCGAGCTCAATCCAGGAGTGTCGCCAGCTTTATGGGAAAATCTATGGAATTACCACTGGACTTCGCAGTGTCGAATCGGGAACATCGGAAAATACCTTTGTGACCAAAATCATCAAAAACAAGTTCCCCAAAGAAATCAAAGAAAAGGTCAGCGAGTCACGTTCCGCACTTCTTCGGGGAACCAATGGAAATGCGCAAACAGCCGCAGTTTGGTCACTTGACGAGATGCTAAAGGCTCTCGACCACGCGATTATGACCAAGGAAGACGTTCTCGAGGACGACGGAGACATGGCGATGTCTCTGTTTGGCTCAAAACAACGCTTTGATCCACTGAACGCCGCACCGATGACCCCTCCTCGAGCCGCCGAGAACTGCGTCTTCTGTCATCGTGCTCACGAGAGCCACTTGTGCCGAACCGTTCCCTACTTTCGAGGCCGCCACCAAATCATTCTCTCACGTGGACTTTGTTTCCGCTGTCTCAGTGGCAGCCATCGGTCTTCGACTTGCCACGGGCGCTGCACGGGTTGCAACGGCCCTCACCACCGCGCCCTGTGCAAGAACTCCACCCCTCAACAGGAGTCTCGACGCCCGAGTCCTGTGCGCTTCAAGGGCCGAAACCGCTCTCGAGGCCGCACTCCCACGCGAGGGCACTTTCGACGTGACCGATACCGCTCGCACTCGCAAGGCTCGCGACCTCCACCTCACTACCGTAGTCCCTCGGCAGACAGCCGAGATTACCGTAGAGGAACCTGGACGAGAAGCCCTTCCCAGGAGCGTCACGGTAGTCAGAGCCCTTTTTCTCAGCAGTACTCGGCGAGGCAGCAACAGCTGCAAGCGCCGGCATCGAGCTCTCAGCCTTCGCCGCGCCTGCGCCCAGTGCTGAAAAAGGGGCGAGCGCGTGCTGTTCAATTCAACGCCGCTTCTTTGGGTGATGATGAAACTGACGACGACGACTCTCTCTGGGATTTTTCCGTGGGAGACTACCTTCCCAGCCCACAGAGAGAGAGAGGAGCCGAGTCATCCCAAAGGGCGAGCCAAAGGGCCAATGAGTCAGCCGCGACGCGCCGCGGCGATTCGCAGTTTTTGGCCGTCAACATGCAACAAGAACTCGAAGAGGAAGAGGAAGAGGAAGAGGAGTGGGAGATCGATTATTGCTCTCAGCGTGCGGCTCGCGCCCACGTTTCCGCCTTTCCTCGCCTCCTCTGCGTGATCACTTCGGTGTTTGTGCCGCACTTGAACGAGTATCAGCGGCTCACCGTGTTCGTCGACACGGGCTGTTCCCGAACAGTCATCCGTGAAGATCTCTTCGAGTACCTCAGACTTCCAACCCTTGGCACCAAATACATCAAGGGAACCGCGTTTGGAGGTGTGCCGATCGATCATCCGGCAAAAATTACGGAGATCGAGGTGGTCAAGGTTGGAGGAAAAATGCCCCTGATCGCCATTACGCACCCTCGCCCAGTCTCGACACTTCAGCTCGACGCTTTGAGTGCCGAGGACCGTCAGTACATTCGAGAGAACGTCATTCCTCTCTCTGATCTCTGTGTCGAGAAACGTGAACGAGTCCCCGACATTGTGTTGGGCATCGACTACTTCTTCGACATTGTCGAATGGGAAAAACGAGTCTATCGCTTGCCGTCTTCACTTTACCTTCTTCCCACCGTTTTTGGCTACGCCATTGCTGGTCATACTGCAAAGCCGCGAGAGCAACAGTCCCCGTCGTGGATGACGATGCTCTCTGCCCTTACGGCCAGGCCATTGGGAGAGGTAAAGCGTGACTTCAACAAAGACTTCAATGCATTCTGGGAGCTAGAACTCCTCGGGATCACAGCGGACGAGCTTGGAAAGAAAAATGATGACATGTCCTATGACGAGTACATTCAGAACTATGTCACTCTCGAGGACAACACATATGTGATCGGGTTTCCTTGGAAGCCAAACCACTCGCCGCTCCCCGACAACTACGTTCTGGCCCTGAATCGCTTGAAGAAACTTCACCTGGCCTATCGAGATAAGCCAAGTCTTTGGCAAGCCTACAGTAAGATCATCGAGGGCCAGGAGGAAAGTGGCATCATTGAGGAGGTGTCCTGGGATCAAGTGAACCTTGACGCGCATGAAGAGAAACCAGTTCACTACATCTCTCATCATGGAGTCTCCAAGTTGTCGGAGACGACTCCTCTCAGGGTTGTCTTCGACGCGTCAGCTCACTACCAGGGATACCCGAGTCTGAATGACTGCATCTTTGCCGGCGACCAGATCTACCCTGACTTGACTGGCATCCTCCTTCGTTTCAGAACGCACGAAACGGGTGTGATCGCCGACATCGAAAAGGCGTTCCACCAACTGCACCTGAAAGAGGAGGACCAGGACTTCACGAGGTTCATCTGGCTAAAAGACCCTTCTGCTCCGGTCACTGTTGAAAACCTCAAAATCTTCAAATTCCGAAGACTTATTTTCGGGGTTACTTGCGCACCTTTCATCTTGATCGCGGTGCTGCGCAAACATCTGACCGAGCTGGGGCGAGCCGACCTTGTGTCCAACATCTACATGGACAACTTGTGTCACGGCGCTGAGACGCCTGACGAAGCTGTTGCCTTGTGCACGCAAACAAAGAGTCTCTTCAGAGAGATCCACATGAACCTTCGTGAATTCGGTTCAAATGATCCGGCTGTGGTGGACCGACTTCCGGTCTCGGATCGAATCAAGACCGAGAATCCAAAGGTGTTGGGTCTTCACTGGGAAACCAAGAGCGACTCATTCGTCTTCAAACTTCTCTACCACAACCCGCTCGACGAGGCGGTGACGAAGAGGAGTGTAGCTCAGGCAATCGCGAAGTTCTTCGATCCCTTGGGCTTCTTCACTCCAGTCACTTTGCCAGTGAAGGCATTCGCCCAGAGTTTGTGGAAACAAAACTACACCTGGGATGAAGTGCTCAATTCGCTGGACACGTGCACTTGGGACCGCCTGGTGATGGCCTGTCAATTCGAGGAGTTTCGCATTGCGCGATATTACCTCGACGGCTGCAAGGACTGTGACATGGTGATCTTCACTGATGCAAGCAAAATCGCCTATGCGGCCGTGGCCTACCTGGTCCCGCAAGAAAATCGAAAGCACGCTCACTTGATTTTCGCGAAATCCCGTCTTGCGCCAATGAAGGAACTCTCACTGCCTCGACTAGAACTTATGGGCCTGTTGATCGGTCTGAGAATGACTAAGTTTCTCATCAACGAGCTGTCCACTGTGCATGTCGCAGCCATTCACGTGTGCTCTGACTCACTTATCGCGCTGCACTGGATCCATGGTGACAAGCCGCTGAAGACCTTTGTCAATAATCGAGTCAAAGAGATTCGAAAGATCGTGACGGAAATCTCGACTTCACGTGAGATCTACTTCCATCACGTCGCAGGTCAAGAAAACGCCTCTGACGTCGCGTCAAGAGGTGTGAGCTTCGAAAAACTTGACCAGCGCACATGGTTCTGTGGCCCCACCTGGCTCGCATTGCCGAGCACAGAGTGGCCAGTGACGAAAATGGACTTCAAAGAGGTCGCCGACCCGACAGGAGAAGAATTGCCGCCAAGCACGGCATTCCACCCCTTGGTCATTGGGGAAAGAGCAGTCCCACTTCTGGAATGGGAACGCTACTCCACCTTCAATCGGCTCACGAACGTCATGGTCTACGTTCTTCAGACCCTCGTCAGAAGGTTCTTGCAGAATGAGAACGTGACGCCCATAAAAACGTGCCCGTTAGTGGAGGCGCTCCCCGTCCTCGCTGAGTGGACATTCGACCGGGTCATGAGTGCAAAAAACCGTGACCTGGCCCGTCGTGTCCTTTTCTTGCTCCATCAGCGCGAGAACTTCCCTAACTTGGAGAGCCTTGAACGCTATCGAGACTTGAATCCAGTTTGGGATGCCGACGGACTGATCAGGTGCCATGGGCGCATGCAGAATTCGGCTCTTCCGGCAACCGCCCAGAAGCCGATTCTCCTTGCATCCAAGTCGCACTTCACTCGACTGATCATTCGGCACTTCCATCAGCTGCTCTTTCACTCGGGCACCTCGCACACTTTGGCTCGAATCCGGCAGGAGTTCTGGATTCCGCAAGGGCGAACGCGCGTGCAAGAAGTCTTGAGAAGGTGCGTGTACTGCAAACGCATCAACGGGCGCCCCTTCGCCTATCCGACCTACCCTCCACTCCCCGCAGAGCGCGTGCAGCTCTCGCCTGCGTTCACCAATGTCGGGCTTGACTTTTTCGGACCTCTTTACGTCACCGTGTATGGACAGCAGAAGACCAAGGCGTACGTTCTGCTCATCTCCTGCATGTGCACGCGCCTTACCCATCTTGAGCCGACGATTGACCTCAGCATCGTCAGTGTGCTGCAAGCCCTCAGGAAATTCTTTGCCCGCCGCGGGGTGCCCAAAAAGGTGCTCTGTGATAATGCGCCGAGTTTCCGCCTAGCGGACGAGATGCTGCAGACTGAGTGGGAGGAGGGGGTCAATGCTTGTGCCAACGAGGAGTTCTACGCGGCGCTAGCCCGCCGCGGCGTCGAGTTTCGCTTCATCACTCCACTTTCGCCTTGGCAAGGCGGAATGTACGAGAGAATCTGCGGGTGTGCGAAACGAGCTATCAAGGGAGCCGTCGGTCGACGTGTTCTGACCTACGAGCAACTTCTAGCCGTGATCGTCGAAGCAGAAGCCGTTTTGAACTCGAGACCACTCACTTACGTGCACGCAAATGATCCAGAAATGCACGTGTTGCGCCCGATCGATTTTCTGCAACCAGGCGCCCTTCTTGGCTTTCCCCTCGTTCGTGCCGACCCCGATCCGGACTTTGGGTCAACGGTCGTGAACACTCGCACTGAAGCCTTGAAGGGACTGCAGACAATCTCGGAGGTCCGTGAAGAGTTCGAGCGACTTTGGAAAGAGCGCTACTTGACCGAGCTGCGTGAAAAACACAAACTGCAGATGGAGAGGCAGCCGGGCGTCGCGCGCGAGCCCCGTGCGGGTGAACTTGTCCTTGTTGCAGACGCCCAGGCCCCCCGCCTGCAGTGGCCAATCGCTCTCATCCTGAAACCCCTCAGGGGTGTCGATGAGGCCGTTCGCTCTGTCCGCATTCGCATGCCTAACGGACATGAGACGAAGCGCACGGTCAACAGGCTGATCCCACTTGAGCTCGAGTCGGTCGAACACACGGAGCCCGCTAAAGAGCGAGCACCGAAGCCAAAACCTCAAGAAGAGCCCGTGAAGCAACACAACCTCCGTCCTCGCCGCCCTGTCAATTATAGAGAACTCTCCTCATCGGAGTCGGAGTCCGAGGAGGAGGAGGAGGAGGACCGGGCTGGACCTTCGAGGCGTGAGGCAAAGAAGAGCGGCAAGAAGGCGCGCCAGTCGGCGTTTTTCGCCTTCCCCCTCTTGCTGTTCATTGCTCTTTGCTGCATCGCGGGCGCCAAAGCGGAAAACTTTGACTTTGACTGTGTCCAAGGAGGAGTTCAGCTCCCGCACTCGCACGGCGTCTGGCACCAGATCTGCTCTGCCGGCGATTGCGTCATCAAAAACACCTCGGACACACACGTCACAGTCATGTTCCCACCAGAGATCACCCTCTATCGCCATCACGTAAAATGGCGAATGGTGAAGGCGGACGGCACGGAAGTCTCGGCAGCAAAATATTGCCCGAGTAGCCCCTTCTGCGATGCGATCCCTTGCACCTTCTGCCTCCCCCTTCTGACAAACTTGAACTGTTGGAACAAGGTGACCATCGTCTCTTACTCGCTCGCCGCTCTGGCCGCTCTCGGAGTCTTGTTCTTCATCACACAAATCTTCGCCTATGGCTGGCATGCTCTGTGGCTCTCGCTCCGCATAGCCAGCCACGGACTTGGACTTGTGAAAAGACTTGCAAGGGTCTTGATTTGGCGACCAATTCGAGCAGCCGTGGTGCGTGTGTTCCAAGGAGGACAAGGCCCAGCTGTGCCTCCTCCTCCTCCCCCACCTCGCCCAGCTGACGAAGAAGTTTTCTTCTTCCCTGAAATGCGTCAGCGTCGAGCGAGCCACGTGGTCATCCAGGAACTGCCAGATGAAGAAGAGGACTGGGGTGAGCGCGGAGAGAGAGAGGCGCGCGCGGTCCGACCGCCGCCCTCGCCTCGCGCCTTGACCCCCTTCGACCGAGTCGCGCGTGCTCAGCGACTCGCCCTCGCACTTGTGATTGTGCTCTGCCTCGGCCAAATGGCTGATGGCAATGCCTGTCAAGACACTCACACGATTCAATCCACGTTCAGCAAGTGTCTAGGCGACCCCGGCAACTGCTCTGAGACTCATAGCCTCCAAGTTTTCTTGGGAGCAGTCAAACAAAAAACTTGTTTTCGCTTTATGAGCCCGAGCCATCACGTGGTCGCTGACTTGCACTTCTCATTGCGCAAAATCTTGCTGACTTGTGAGCCGACAGTCGAGTACTTCACTAGAGATGTGGTAACCAAGACCATTTTCATCAAACGTTGCCCACAAATGGGTTCTTGCCCCCGTTTGGGATGCTCAAAAGCCAGCATCGATAAGGGCATCATGGAATTTGACTCTGTCGAGGAATATCCAGGAAAGATCTACTGCAGAGAGGCTTGTGGAACTTGGGGGTGCTTCTGCTTTGCCGCCGGCACCGCCTGCTTGTTCCACAAAAACTATGTGGTTCCGACGGACGAGACGGTCTTCCAGGTGTTCACGTGCCCAATGTGGAAGACACAGGCACATCTGCACGTGCACTTGACCATTGAAGGAGAAGAGAGCCAAGAGTTGGAGGTGGATGCGCAGAAGGAGATTGCTCAGCAAATCGGTGCTCTTGAGATCACACTACATGCAACGAGCCTCCCCGTCTTGCCCATTCTCTCCTCCACCTTCTTGACTTCGGGGAGCCAAATCCGAATGCTCGCACCGAACAACTCTCCCTTCTTCCGGTGCCCCAATGAAGACTTGGCGAAGGCGCTGTCGCCACAGTGCCTTTTCTTTGATCCTTGCGACTGCACGGCGGCCGATGCTCTAGTGCGCTGTCATTGTCGCGAGGTCAACAACAGTCACGCCCTTCAGGACCCCAGTCAGAGGCTGCCGATGACATTGCCTTTCCTCTCGTTGAACTCAGTCCCGATTCCACAGACAGAGCGTCACACGGTGCAGGCACATCTCTATCGAGACTCAACAGCAGAGTTGTCTATCCGGTTCACTCAAAACTGGACAGCCGTTCTTGCTCTTCGAGCTGAAAAGTGCCAAGTCCAGCAGCTAAACCTTGAAGGCTGCTACAGCTGCACTCGAGGTGCCGTCGCGACGATGCTTTGCTCTTCTGAGCAGCACGCATCGATCGCCGAGGTGACCTGTTCGAGCCAGTCCTTCACCATCGACTGCACGCCGAACAACACCGAGCACTTCTCTTATGTGCCTCTGCACTACGACGCCGCCATCGTCAACGACACGTGCAACGTGACCTGCGGACGAGGACCAACGAAGACGAGGATCATCGGGGCGCTTCATTTCATCAACTACATCGGCTACAACTACAGCGTCAACTTCCCTCTCTTCAGCCGCCTTCGTCATCGCTTCGAGGAGTCGTCGATCAACTCTATCTTCCATGGGGATTTCTCTCCTTTAGAGAGTGTTCCGGGTTTCTCCCTCTTCTCTGGACTCTTCTCGGGGATCCGTAGTTATCTCCTTTCTTTCGTCCTCCTCGTTGTCGGTCTCCTTGTCTGTGTCCCCTGCCTCGTCGCCTTTGGGCAAGACGCGGTTGGCGGCTTGCCCCTCTTGTTTTTTCGTTTCTTTCGCTTCCTTTCCTCTATCCCCCGTAGCGTCTATCAGTTTTTTCGTTCCCTTCAGTCCTTTCGTCCCCCACATGCTCCCACTAAACAGCTGTGATTGCAGCCACGTCATGGATCTGCCCGAAGACCTACACAACCTGATTCGGCAGACGGTCAAGGAGGCACTTTCCGACCTCCTTCCAACACTTCTCCGTGACGCACTTCAACCTTCTGAACCCCTTGTCACTTTGACTCCACTTACTGCCCAGCCCGAGGCCAGCAACCATCCTTCCAGCCGCAGCTCAAGCGAGTCGCACTCTGCCATGGAGACACTCTCGGAGGTCTCGAGCAGTGACAGCAACAAGGACAACCGCGCAAACGTATACCCAGACCGCTATGGCCAGCCGAACCCGCCCGAGAAGCACGAGACGCATATCGAAGGCGTGGTGGAGCGCGTCCACCAGGAGGACGTCGACATGGGCAACCCGCCTGATGGTGACGTCATCGACCTGCGCGACGTCGGTGAGCTCGACGAGCCAATGAAGTCGCAAGACGACGGTCCGGGCCCGAGCCGCGCCCGGAACTCGCACACTTCTCTGGATCGCCTCTTCGCTGACGAACAACGCACGCTCGTTCCACTTGCGGAGCGCCAGCCGTCTCACGCCGCTCATCACGACCTTCTCGGTGACCGCCCACCTCACGGCTTCGAGCAGCCCTGGAACGCGGCTCCTTATCGCTCGCCCCCGAGGGCTCGAGACGGATCCATCTCCCCCGGAGTCCGCGAAGCCATGGCAGCAAACCGGCAGAGGCACGGCGGAATGTCGCGGTGCCTGTTCTGCCCAGAATTCCATCGCTCCGCCACTTGCCCCAACGTTCGAGGCGCGCAAGCCCGTCGAGAGGCGATGGAGGAGCGCGGGCGCTGCTTCGTCTGTCGAGAATACCGATCCCCGCAACATCATGCGGAGCGACTGGAGGGCGGCCTGTGCCCTTACTTCGACGATGCATATTGCCGGGTCTGCGGGCGCGTTGGCCACTACATGATGGCGTGCGCGCAATTCAAGATCTTCGGCCTGGAGCAAGGCTGGTAAGCCACTCTACATTCACTTAACCTTCACCTTTAACTTGCCTTTTTTCCTTTTCTTCTCCTCCATTTATCCCCCTTTATTCTTGCGTTCCTATTTGTTAGATTTTCGCTTTAGAAATCGGTGCTTTCAAAATCTGTCCTCCTTCCCTTTGAGATACTCATCTAGTTGCAGGTGCCTTAAAATTGCCATATCCCCGTTTTGCCTTATCGTTAGTTTAGTTGTTGAGTATAAACTCAAGGCCCTTTGTCGCCCGGGGAGTGTGGCGAAGAGTGTGTGTCATCGGTGTGTCATCTCTTCGGAGAGGAAGCCACGCCTTCCTCTCCGCGTCTTCTCTCATCACTCTAAGCGAATAAAGGACTTGTTGATAAGTCTCTTCGCAGCTAAAGCAACAAATTCATCTTCCTCCCCTCAACCACCGCCGCCACACCGTCTGCACTTCGCCGTTTTGACTATCCTAAAAATGTGTACCTGAACAAGTCAGCTATTGCTCCGCCGCCTTCTTCGCAATGTTTTTTCAATAATTTGTCGCTTGTCCCAAGCATTTCGTCAACTTTCCTGGTTCTGGATCAGATCCTCTTTCAAAATCACAGTAAGATCATTCGACTGCGGCAATATGAATAAGGTGCAGTTGTTTCAGCAAGGAGAAAAGAAGCGAGAATGCTGCGACGTCGAGGAGCTTCAGTCGTGCAGTTGTCTAGTTCACAAGAAAACATTCAGATGGACGACGGACTTGTCCCGCCAGTCCGCGGTTTGTTGTATTCGTCTAAACGATTCTGTTGATTTTGAGCTACTACCATTCTAGCTGGGTAAAAGAGTGTCGATGGATTGCTGTTTCAGTTTATGGGCTCCAGGTGTGCGCGCGCATTATTGTATTGATTTAAGTTTCTAAACGAAGAAGTCGTGCGTTTTACCGGAAATACTGCGGTTTCATCGGTCTTTGAACTCCTTGTCGTCGTTTTTGATGGCTGATCTGCTGAAGCGCTGTGGGAGAAAATGCACGAAACGAAGCTAAAAGTTTCACTTGGCCTCAGTGTGACATAAAAGAGCGTGAAACTTGCCCGTTTCTTTCGCAGTTTGAATTGCCTCTCGAAAGGCTACGATAGAGCGCGAGAGGAGAGCAGAAGCACTTTATCCTGGACCATTCCTTGATGCTGAACATCCAGCATAGTTATTCTTGAGTCAACTCTTTCCCGACGATTCAACGGTTTCAGATTTTAATGAAAATCAACACCATACGAATGCGGCGATGGATGGTGATTGTAAGCGAACTTCAACAAGTAGACGAGAAGATGCAAAAATTTCTTGAAATTGGAATTCAAACCGCTCAAATGCCCGTTTCTCTTGCAATACAAGTAGGCAGCGTTCATATTGCGTTAATTTTTCTGGGGATTCGATATTTGGTAAGTTCAACAGTAGTGGTATGCAGCTTCGTATGACGATTTGACGTTTTCCGACTTGAACGATATCACCGAACGTTTTGAGATGGTGTTGACAAGATCTCGGACATCAAAGTCAGTGGCGTGAAAGATCTCAACCTTGCCAAATGAAGTTTCTTCTACAGCCCCCCTTCTAGCGAGGCAATATTCTCCGGAAGCTGATGGTTTCGTCTGCGCTACAATCCACCACCCGTCTCGTGGAGCCAGTATGGTTTTCTCGAGAACTTCAAATTTGTATTTCTGTGACCGTTTTGGTTGCGTGATCGACGATTGATGAACACAGCCGTGTGTTTTGGATAACGAGTTACCCGTTTCATTCGGCTTTCATAAAAATTGTTGTCGGCAAGCTGTAATGAATTCTTCTTGAGGTGGATAAGTGAAACTGCATTTCAATTTGACGAATGGAGGCATGAAAGAACGAAACGAACTCTGAACATTTCCAGTTGATGCTGCTCAACACCGTTTTCTTTCAAAAGTCGCTTCCTTTCCGACGATTCAACGGTTTCAGATTTTCGTGAACAGCTCAAGCCCTCGAACGCGGCAATGCGGCTGGAGGTGCAAACAACTGTTTCAAATGTTCAGTGCGCACAGAGCTTCGATCTGGTGGAAACAGCAAAGTTGGGTTTTTGAAATGTTCGCCTCTTCTACACTCCGGTTCTTCATCAATGATTTGGCTTTGCAATGATAAACGAGCGTGGGACTTGCCCGTTTCTTTCACAGTTTGAATTTACAGAGCTCGAAAATCCACGATAGATGACGAGAGCAGAAGCACTTCAACTTGTTCCATTCCGATTGACGCTGAACATCGTCAAGCTATTCTTGATTCAACTCCTATTCGACGATTCAACGGTTTCAGATTTTAGTGAAAAGAAGACAGTTCGATGCGGTGATGCATGTGGTTGCAAGCGAACCTCAACAAGTAGATGGGAAGCGCGAGTGCGGCACAGTGCAAAAGTTTCCTGAAAGTGAAATTCAAACAGCTCAATTGCCCGTTTCTTTTGCAATACAAGTAGGCAGCTTTCGGAGAGCGTTAGTTTTCTCGTCGGGCTTGAATTTTTTTTGGGAAGTTCAACAGTAACGATATTGAGATTCGTATGGCGATTTGACGTTTTCCGACTTCAACGATATGACCGGACGTTTTGAGATGGTGTTGACAAGATCTCGGACAAGGCGGCCAAAAGCGAAATCACTAAACGCCAAAAGTGCAAAAACTAGTCGCTCATTTCACAGTATCATGTACCGGCCTAATCAAGCGAATCAAGACTTGCTCATCAGCGTGCTCGAAGTAACCGGGGGTCAGCGCACATGCGGGAGTAGTCAGGAATCACTTGACTGTTTCGATTGCGCTCCAAATGTTAACCCTCCATAAATGCTTCAATCGGGACTACGTTCGCCATTGATTTGGGACTTTCATTGTGGTAGTTGCTATTCTCCTTATTTACCGCGCCCTATCTTGGGCGTGAATAATCTTTTTCGCAAAAGACTTCCGGGCGGTCGTTCACGCAACCTCGAAAGCCCCTGAATGGTTTGGAAAAGTTTTGGAGTCGCTGCCCTGAATGTAATATAACATTTAGCTAATTGCACGCATGTAGATTTGCGAGCATAAGTAGTTCGACATCAGCTATTTCCATAAGTAAAATACTTCGAATAACGTCGCGTTGCTGCCATTCGCTGACGTTTTGCAGTTTTGGTGTGCAAGAAGTATGCGCAGCAAGAAGTGGCATCGATGCCGACAGGCTAGCGAAACAGTTCAGTACAAGAATGATGTGTATGTCGATCAAGTTCCACTTTGAGTTGTTGCCCAAAAGATGGTCAGCAAGCGCGACCGAGCTCATGTCGCGTCGCGCAACTTTGCAGAGGAGTCATTCAGCAGTTTCACATTTTTAGAAGAAAAATGACGAGGTCTCACCAATGGAGGTTTGAGGTTCAAGGATCACATCAAACATCACACAAGAAATCAGTTTGTACGTTTACTCGTTTCAAGACTAGCCCCGTTTTGCGAGTGCGCCAGTGTCGCGCGGGTTGGTCAAACTGCATTTTCAGTTGTTCTTCATAATTGAATCACGAAGAGACAAGCGACGAAAGCACTTGAGCAAGACTTTTGGATCGCGAAGGCCAAATACGACGAAAAGGCACTCCTCAAAGCTTTTCCATGTTTTTTTCGTGGACTTCGATCAAGCACAGCCCAACAAGTTGGAAAATGTTTCCAGCAACCCGTCTGTGGCGAAGAGTGTGTGTCATCGGTGTGTCATCTCTTCGGAGAGGAAGCCACGCCTTCCTCTCCGCGTCTTCTCTCATCACTCTAAGCGAATAAAGGACTTGTTGATAAGTCTCTTCGCAGCTAAAGCAACAAATTCATCTTCCTCCCCTCAACCACCGCCGCCACACCGTCTGCACTTCGCCGTTTTGACTATCCTAAAAATGTGTACCTGAACAAGTCAGCTATTGCTCCGCCGCCTTCTTCGCAATGTTTTTTCAATAATTTGTCGCTTGTCCCAAGCATTTCGTCAACTTTCCTGGTTCTGGATCAGATCCTCTTTCAAAATCACAGTAAGATCATTCGACTGCGGCAATATGAATAAGGTGCAGTTGTTTCAGCAAGGAGAAAAGAAGCGAGAATGCTGCGACGTCGAGGAGCTTCAGTCGTGCAGTTGTCTAGTTCACAAGAAAACATTCAGATGGACGACGGACTTGTCCCGCCAGTCCGCGGTTTGTTGTATTCGTCTAAACGATTCTGTTGATTTTGAGCTACTACCATTCTAGCTGGGTAAAAGAGTGTCGATGGATTGCTGTTTCAGTTTATGGGCTCCAGGTGTGCGCGCGCATTATTGTATTGATTTAAGTTTCTAAACGAAGAAGTCGTGCGTTTTACCGGAAATACTGCGGTTTCATCGGTCTTTGAACTCCTTGTCGTCGTTTTTGATGGCTGATCTGCTGAAGCGCTGTGGGAGAAAATGCACGAAACGAAGCTAAAAGTTTCACTTGGCCTCAGTGTGACATAAAAGAGCGTGAAACTTGCCCGTTTCTTTCGCAGTTTGAATTGCCTCTCGAAAGGCTACGATAGAGCGCGAGAGGAGAGCAGAAGCACTTTATCCTGGACCATTCCTTGATGCTGAACATCCAGCATAGTTATTCTTGAGTCAACTCTTTCCCGACGATTCAACGGTTTCAGATTTTAATGAAAATCAACACCATACGAATGCGGCGATGGATGGTGATTGTAAGCGAACTTCAACAAGTAGACGAGAAGATGCAAAAATTTCTTGAAATTGGAATTCAAACCGCTCAAATGCCCGTTTCTCTTGCAATACAAGTAGGCAGCGTTCATATTGCGTTAATTTTTCTGGGGATTCGATATTTGGTAAGTTCAACAGTAGTGGTATGCAGCTTCGTATGACGATTTGACGTTTTCCGACTTGAACGATATCACCGAACGTTTTGAGATGGTGTTGACAAGATCTCGGACATCAAAGTCAGTGGCGTGAAAGATCTCAACCTTGCCAAATGAAGTTTCTTCTACAGCCCCCCTTCTAGCGAGGCAATATTCTCCGGAAGCTGATGGTTTCGTCTGCGCTACAATCCACCACCCGTCTCGTGGAGCCAGTATGGTTTTCTCGAGAACTTCAAATTTGTATTTCTGTGACCGTTTTGGTTGCGTGATCGACGATTGATGAACACAGCCGTGTGTTTTGGATAACGAGTTACCCGTTTCATTCGGCTTTCATAAAAATTGTTGTCGGCAAGCTGTAATGAATTCTTCTTGAGGTGGATAAGTGAAACTGCATTTCAATTTGACGAATGGAGGCATGAAAGAACGAAACGAACTCTGAACATTTCCAGTTGATGCTGCTCAACACCGTTTTCTTTCAAAAGTCGCTTCCTTTCCGACGATTCAACGGTTTCAGATTTTCGTGAACAGCTCAAGCCCTCGAACGCGGCAATGCGGCTGGAGGTGCAAACAACTGTTTCAAATGTTCAGTGCGCACAGAGCTTCGATCTGGTGGAAACAGCAAAGTTGGGTTTTTGAAATGTTCGCCTCTTCTACACTCCGGTTCTTCATCAATGATTTGGCTTTGCAATGATAAACGAGCGTGGGACTTGCCCGTTTCTTTCACAGTTTGAATTTACAGAGCTCGAAAATCCACGATAGATGACGAGAGCAGAAGCACTTCAACTTGTTCCATTCCGATTGACGCTGAACATCGTCAAGCTATTCTTGATTCAACTCCTATTCGACGATTCAACGGTTTCAGATTTTAGTGAAAAGAAGACAGTTCGATGCGGTGATGCATGTGGTTGCAAGCGAACCTCAACAAGTAGATGGGAAGCGCGAGTGCGGCACAGTGCAAAAGTTTCCTGAAAGTGAAATTCAAACAGCTCAATTGCCCGTTTCTTTTGCAATACAAGTAGGCAACGTTTGGATAGCGTTAGTTTTCTCGTCGCGGATTGATTCCTTTGGTAAGTTCAAACGGAGATTCATACCAAAAGTGTCTTGTTTTCTTCTGTTAGAGTGGGATGACGATTTGACGCTTTCCAACTTCAACGATATCGCCAAACGTTTTGAGATGGTATCAATCTCTTGTGAAGAAAAGAGACTAACAATGACGTACTTTTGGTTTCAACGGTTCAAGGCGATATCGTTGAGAGGGCGTCATTGGCGTTGTCCAGCAGCTAGATCTGGCGAACGTCGACGGCGCTCCTCCTCTCCATTTGACACCAAGAAAGTCATTCTTGAGTCAACTCAAGTATGACCGTGTTGTGATGAAGAACATAAAGAACATTCTTCGGTGTGGAAAACAGTCGTTGTTAGTGAAAATCTGAAACCATTCGATCCCGAGATTCCTGGGAAGACAGATCTCTCTTTGCAAAATAAAAGTAACAAGCGACGAAAGCATTAATTGTAGGACTTTTTGGATCGCGAAGGCCGAATACGAGGAAAAGGACACGACTCCGACGTGTATCTCGAGGAGTGTTGTCTCATCAAACAGTCATGCACCATTGAAAAATATTCTTTAAATGCAATAAATTGGCTGCGCACCAGGCCAGGCCGGGGATAATGTTCATCAGGAACATTTCGAACGAATTTCGTCATCAGCAGGCACGCCTCCGACGATTCGACGGTTTCCGATTGGAAGTAAAAGCGAGAAACATTCGGGTGCGACAATTGCATGAGCACGTTGATCTTCTCAGCAAGCGACAAAAAATGAAGGCTTCGGCGATTCGAAGCAGAATTCGTCAACCTCATGAATGTTTCACTTCTTGTAAGGGTTGGGTTGGCCCGAGAGATTTTTTTCAAGCATGCACGCGTTTCGCTGTGCACTTTGCAAGCAGAACACAACCGAGCATGACAGTTGCGGAGATGAAGAAATTGTCAAAACAATTGTACCCGCATTATTGAGGTACCCGCGTCGACTACGCTTCAGAAAACATCCGAGGTCTCCCTTGAAGGCTTTTTCACAAAATATTCAGAGCCACGAAAAGCGTTACGATCTTTTTGACACCCTTCTTCGACGTTAAACCTCGAGCTGCAAACAACGCCATTTGTGCTCAACGGTTTCAGATTGAAAGTTTAAAGGCTAGTGAAACGCATTCAGATCAATATGACGACGATATTCAGGATCCACACAAGACAAAAAAAAAATTCAAGCTCGACGAGGTCAAGTCGGCGGGTCTGCCTTCCAACACTCGACGACTAGATTCCATCTTGACTTACAATTCAAAATCACAGATTCACCACCGTTGCGCCTGGGTGGTTCAGGATTGACTGAAACGCATCGCTCACAACCTGCTCAGTTACGACGGATGCCGTGAATGGACTCTTTAGTGGAGTTGTTTCGCAAACTTTCAGCCCGCACATACAGAACGCGAGAATCAATTGAATGTTTCGACTGCGCTACAAATACTAACCCATAGAGATTTAGCAATAACGTTTGGAGTCTTCAACACGTCTTCCGTTTTGGTTATTTTTTCCATATACTGATGATTCACGTCGTTTCTGTGATATGTCGAACGTATATTTTGACTGTTTCTCTTGAATTTTATCTACAGGGTGTCCCAACTGAAGTGGACACATTGTAAAATGCGATTTATCGAACAGGATTCAACCTTTTGTCCTCGGGTTTGAAGCATTATGCTCGTCCCGAATTGCCATTTTTTGTGGCCATTTTTGCAGAATTTTATCAACCACGAAGAAACTCCAAAGTGAAGGATGTTTCGTAAGGCGCCTTAAGCGTGTTTTCGCTTTTTTTCAATAAAATGGCTTTTTTCAAG
>JAQIXL010001440.1:0-18168 GCA_034700245.1 Poikilolaimus oxycercus
AGGCGCAGGAAAAGTTTTGGATTTCGGGAGAATGGACCTGAAGAGACTCTTTGGTCCTTAGAGAGAACGAGTGTTAATGTTTATGAAGGGAGAAAAAAAATCAGCCACGCACCTGATGCAAAGTCCGCTTCGGTTACTTCCCCAGGGGGTACAAGTACCGAAAGTTTATTTATGAAAAGCGCTGTTGCCTGATTTCATTACACGCGCAAATCATGGCACACAAACAGCGCTCTTCGCGCAGATCGAGAAACGCGCGGCTGGATAAATGCCGGCCAGGTCATTCCATTCTCCACAAGGATACGCGTTCGCCGGTTCGCAGATCTGACCGCTGAGGCCGCATGTGGTCCATCTATAGCAGGGCGGGGCGGGTAGTACATTTCTCAAAACCGAGTACCGAGTGCCGAGCAATTTTGGTCCGAAATGGCCGAATATACCGAGTACCCCAGGTTTCGTTCCCTAAATGCAGTTTTTGTGGCCGTTTAACAAAATGCACATCTCTCACATCGTCGGGCTGCTCGGGTTGCCAGTTCTGGTAGTCGTAGCTCGTACCATCGGTCCATGCCCACGGTAAACGCTTAGATGCGCGATACGGAAGCTACAATAAAAGTGTTCAAGCCTCGGAGCACAGATGCTTACCACTACTGGGCCTGTGGTATTGAGGCCAATACATATGTTGCCTTCGCCGAGAGCCTTCCGAGGTCTGCGGATCCGATATATGAACTGAGAAGTAGCACTCACACCAAACAAAGTTGTTATCCGTGAGCGATTGAATAGAAGCTACTTCGGCACCGAGATTTCTCAAATTGTGTTTCGCCGGTTGCGCAAGTAGAGTCAAAATTCGTGATTATCTCAACAATGCAACGTAATTTAGTTTGCCCACCTTATAGTAGAGATCCCGATCAAGCGAGTCGACATGATCGGTCCAGCCTGAAGCGCAAGATGTACAAGTTGTTGTAGTTGACGCAGTGGTCGAGGTTGTAGTTGATTTCGTCGTTGTGGTAGGTTTTGTCGTCGTTGGACGAATTGAACTCGGCAGAGTGTACATGGTTTCAGTTGGAATCGACGGCATGCAAGCTCGCACGGGCATGAAGTCGAGGAATGCATGCGCCAGAAGTAGAAATAAGGCTAGTGAGAGCATTGTGCGGAAGAAAACAAAGTTGCAAGTACACGAGCCTAAAAGAGAAACGAATCCTGGCTTTAAGTATGCGTCGTGAGAAAGACAGGTTCGAGTGGCCTTTGTTTTAGTGAGCGAGAGTCTCGATTTGGGTGCAGGCCCACCTACGCGAAAGCTCCTAAAAATTGAGGGATCGCAGAGAAAAACCAATCGACGTCACACCCCGTGCACAACGTACAACCTTTTCGTAGGACATTTCGTCAGAAATTAGAGCTCGACTACTCGAAGCTAGACCCTGTGCAGTCCTAACTGACTGGGCTTTGTCTTCATCGGTGAATCTAATACGTTTTGTGTAGTTGGGTCGTCAAACATCAGAATCAACGCCACTCTATGAAGCGCACCTTTGGTTCCTGCAAAGAATTTGACGGTAAAACTCGAGTAGCGGTAACTTCTTACTATGTGGTAGGTCTCGTATTCGGTTTTGGCCTGCGGTGCTTCGATTCCCGAAGGAAAGAAACGTTTGAGGTATTCCTGTAAAGACAAAATTATTCTTAAAACTTTCAGAAAAGAAATTTACTAGGGTTGGCAATCGGGGCCCCGACAACCCCGAAAAATCGGGGATTCCCCGATTTTTTCTCAACCCCGAAAAACCCCGACCCCGAAAACCCCGATTTTCTGAAACCCCAAAAAACCCCGAACCCGAAAACCCCGAGTTTTCAACCCCGAAGAACCCCGATGTCCAAGACAAAATGGACTGTAGAGGGAATTACTTCGAAGTTTGGTTGAAAGAATTCGGCAAAAAAATCCTCAGAGGATAAGTACTGTATGCCGAAAATTTTCGCTATCGCGCGCGCATTCACGTCAACATCACTCAACACACAGCTACGTGGAGTTCTTCCTGGTTGACTCACACCAACATTTACTTCTCATTACGGTACTTAACGTAGTGAAAACCATTGGTGATAACTACGAAGCTCGTGACGTCTTTCAATTTCCAGGCACAAGCCGACAGTCTCGTAGGGCATTATCGAAAGGCAACAAAAAGGTTGTATGAGAGGCAACTCGAAATGCTGCTTTTATCTCAAGAGATCGCTCTAGATCTTCAATCAGTGTTCTTTGGCTCAACCAGCCGGTCAAGTTCGTAGCTCTCTCGAAAGTTCGTTCGATTGCAAGGTCGTATATAGGCCGCATTTGCCAGAAACACGCTCATTATCCAAGAAAATGGCGAACACAGGGGAAAAGGCTCGCTTCTGCTACATCAGCCCCGAAAACCCCGATGTTTTTCAGCCCCGAAAAAACCCGACCCCGAAAACCCCGACTTTCCTGAACCCCGATAAACCCCGACCCCGAAAACCCCGACTTTCTGAAACCCCGAAAAACCCCGACCCCGAAAACCCCGAGTTTTCAGCCCCGAAACCCAACCCTATATAATACGCATGTACTTGCGGTTTCAGACCAAAGCGATCTCGGGTTTGTTTGAAGGTTGGTACGGGGGCCGGCGGGCCCTCGTCGTCGTCGTCTTCACGTCGGCTGCGTCGTCCCTCTATCCCCTCCCTCCCTACGAATAAATCTCTTCAATGTCAAAAATGTCAAATGTCAAATGATCAGAGGGCACATCAGAGCGGATATTAACGAGGCCTACACTTTACCGGTTTCACATTTTTCCTCAACATTCGTGCACTTCCTTGTGCGACGGCCTTTCAGCAAGCTGAAACAAGGTTTGTTAGAGAACTTTGCAGCTGCTCTTAAGGAATCTGAGTGCAAATCGGTTCCCATCAAGGGACAACGTATACAAGGAGGTCTAAAACCACAAAATCGATCACCGGAATGCCACTGGAGCCCTTGCCTACTGTTAATTTCCAGTCGGTATCGCGCTTTTGCGTTGGCATCATGGATCAGCAAAGAGTGAAAGGGAACAAACGGCATCGTCACAGGTCAATCCCTAGAATTGCTGTTGTTCCTACGACTTTGATTTCTGACCAAATGTCGCTACTTTAGTACGTTATTGTTGCATGCGAGTATTTCACACTCGCTCATAAACACCATCCCGTAAATCACTGCGCATTACCATCTCGAGCTACGGTTCCATTCAGGTGCACTCAGCGACTTTTTACAAGACCCAAACGCGAGCTTGCGCCGATGTATCTACGCTTTTTGACCAGCGTCACGCCCACCTAGACCCTGTGGCCTATTGAGATCTGTGTCAAAGCCGGGGTTGAGCAAGATCTCAGCTACTCTCGCATAAATGCCAGGTTCAGTGACACTGTGTTCCTGTTTCAGGATTTCTTGCTTCCTTACCAGGCGTCATGTATTGTTTCGTTTGCATCGTTCTTTTTGGTCTTCTGCTGCTGACTACAACTGAAGGAGCGACTACTAAGAGCACCGCTACGACGACAGCCTGCAGTGACGCTCTGGGTACTTCAACGTATTAGGATGACCTGTTTGGAGCTCACTTTCTAGATGCACCACATACAACGCGGTTGGTTTTTACACTAGCAGCAGTTACTCCAGATTGACGAAATCCGCGTATTGCGTAAAAACTGCGGTTACTGCAGTTCGTCACCGGCCGGCGCGACTACGGTGGCGACCTCGGGCACGGCTTGCGACAACCGCGAACAGCGCTACTACATCTTGCAGTGATGCTGAGGGCTCCTCTACGTTGGCGATTTGAAAGGCTCCAAAGAGTTTGCAGATGCGCCACTTGGGCTGCAGCCGGCTTCTGCAACATCACAGCCTACTCGTCTTGTGACAGACATCCTTCGCAGTCATCGGTGCTGATCGAAGAGCGAAGCAATCATAACTTCAGCTACGAGCACTACTGAAAATGAGTGCTGGAAACTCCTCTTGAAAAGCAAATCAAAGAAAAAGTATTGCAGTTATTCACTGATACATTCAATGCCCGTCACGGTGGGAGTGGTGCCAGCATCACTGAAGATCCGCTCTCCATGCGCATTGCATGCCAGCACTATCGTGCACACACGATGTTTGCGCATTACGTAGCCGTCCTAAAGGATAATCCGTTCTGAAAAGCGACTTCTCCCCCTTGTTGGAAACTTTGGAGACATTTAGAGAGGAACTAATTCTAAAAAAGAGAGGAACTAACTAAAAAAACTTTTAAAAAATGGGAATGGGGACAGATTTTGAAAAGCATAGTGGGATCCCGGCATGATGCAGGCAAAATTCCCATCAACGATGCGTTTGAGATCGCGACTGGGATGCTGACGTGAAACAGGCGAAATGTGACATTACGCTGCTCGAGCTAGCGGCTGTTGAACGATCTTTGAACGTCGAGGCATTCTAAAAATACTGCGAGGTACATAGTGCGTTGCAGAAGCGCGTGAGACGAAATCGCAAAATACAAAACAGAGACTCGAGTGATCTGACTCAAAGGATCTGACTGAATTCACGATCAATTCACGTGGATACCATGAAGCCCCGTTGAGGACGCCCATTGACTCAGTCGTTCATCAATGCGCGATCATCGGTCATTTATTGGTATTTAGGCAACCATCGCTGCCGACACTCAATGCTGGCGCGGCCGCAGCGATGATAAAGGACACGAAAGAACATTCAACCGGAGTGTGTGACTCATCCTCATAACATCAGCAATGTCGTCTGAGTTTACGGCACAATGTGCTCACAGCTCTTTACTGTATTCTACAATCATCGACAATTTCTTCGAGATCGGTGAGGGTCTGCATGCATAGAGCTCTTCACCCACTTCAAGAACAATCCGACGGATGAGGTCCAGGACGCGCCAAATTTGCTTAAGCAATGGGCGCGCACCCCGCTTATAGCGATGCGTGCATCTCTCAATGGAAACAAAGGCTATTTGTATGAGTAATGGGACATAAAAGCGGCCTCAACGCCAGCTGATCAGGGTGACCAGAGAAATCGACATTGATGCGGATGTAACGTCTCACGCCCCTTTCCCTGGTGCGCTTGCGAGGGGGGTGAGAGTTTTGTTACATTGAACGCAATCTTTTCGCGACGCAAAACAGCTCCGCCTCTTGATAATGGGCAGAGCCGAGGCTACAAAAACGTCTCGTGCGCTGTGTAATAGATATTCTCTGAGAGTTACGATCATTTCCGTTCGGGCTATTTTAACATGTTTTGCTGACGTTGGTTTTCATGCGACACGCTGACGCTTTGCCTTCTGCAAAGTAAACCCTTCCATCAGGTGCATGAAGGCCATTGCGCGGCCGACGAGCCTCGATGTGTCAGCGCTCGGAGTTCAGGACGAGAAGGCGATGACGGCCGTGTCAATGGAACCGGACACACCCGCCGTCTCCAAGTCCCCCACGACTCCGACCTCGCTAACCACACCGACAACTCCCATTGGTCACTACGTAAAACGGAATTCGCAAGGTGGCGACGTTTCGGCTCAAATCAAGGACCGGCGACGATCTAATAGCATTTTCGGCAGTACTCGATCAAGTTTCAAGAAGTTCCGCAGATCAGTTGATGGATCACTTAGGCGGAGTTTTGCTAGGTAACAGCTCTTTCTTCGAAGTATTTCTTCTCTTTCAGAGTGAATCAGTACGCGGGTCGCATTGCCAAGCCAGCGAATGAGTACATTCGATGGAATCTCCTCTTCACATTCCTCATCTTCTTCTTCATCAGCTCTTGCATTTGGATTCCGGCCATCCCGGCTGTGAACGACTTTGCTCTGGACATTGTCATTATCGTCATCATCGTCTTTCACTTCCTTTGGGCCATCGCCGTCTTCAACGCTCTTCGTCTCACAATTCGAATGCGTCGCTTCAAGAATCACACGATTGACGTCACCATGAGAGTCTTTGTCGAGACTGACGAATCTCTTCAGATGCCCAAGCGCGATAATCGAATCGTGAAGCACCTCGCAGGAGTCTGTATCTACAAAGAGCCCGTGGAACTGGTGATGGACACGCTGGACAGCCTTGCGTCGCAGCCGGATGCACGGTTGAAGATCACGGCCCTCGTCGGTATGGAGGAAGGCACGCCCAACAAGGAGGAAGTGAGTCAACACTTTTCCATCTGATTTTTCCCCTTGTTTCCCAACCCAACACACTAATGTGCTCGTTGAAGAGAGAACAACATTGGTTAATGTTTCCAGAAAGCGGTGCAATTGAAATCTCGTTTCACGTCAAAGTTTGAACGTTTCATCATCACTTCCCATCCTCGAGGTCTTCCCGGTGATATTCCCGGCAAATGCTCGAATTGGAACTTTGCCTCGCGCATGGCCGTCAAGCAGCTGAGGGCTGACCCGACCTACGCACTTGGTCAAGCGGACAAAAAGGTGGAGCTCCTAGTTACGACTGCCGACTGCGATTCCATCTTTGGCGAGCGCTACTTCGATGCCCTCGAAGAGGATTACTGGAAGTTGTCTGAGAAGGCAAGTTGTTTCTTCTTCTTCGCATCAGTGGCGACCATTTTGTCCGAACCGCTGGGTATGCTAGAGGGCGTTAAAAGAATGTGAGTGTGTGTGAGGGAAGTGAACTGCGAGTTCAAATAACATGAGGCGCACTCAAGATACATCCAGTGAAAAACTCAATGAGTTTCAGGATCGAACGTATACAGTATGGCAGTCGCCTCTCTTCTACGCCATCAAGCTCGAGAACAGTCCGTTCTTCGTCCGAGTCACTGGTCTTCTCCGTGCATTCTTTATGATGGGTTATCTCATTCCCTGGAACATCAACACCATGTCGATCTTCTCACTCACTCTCAAGCTCAGCGAAGACGGCGACTACACGCATCCCGGATACCAGGCAGGCCTTTCGTTGAAGAAAAGCAAAATACCAGAATTTCTAGATGGACGACATCATCGCACTTATCCGATGGTCATTGGCCGTGCGGCATAAGTGCGTCATCCGTGCCATTCCCGTTGCGACGCTTTCCGGACCCACCTCTGGTAAGCACACTTTCGATTTTTTGCGGCGGACTTCTTCACCATGGCTAACAATAAGAAACGCGCGTCGTTTGTTTTTGGCTGTTCATTGCCTATGGGGCTATTTTTTTTACACTTAACCGATTGTTTTAGCTGGCACGTACTGCGGCGAACTCTATGAGTGGGCACGACAAATCCGACGATGGACCATCGGAGCAGCGGAGGTCTTCCACTACTTCGCCATTAAGTTCTTCAATCTTCCCGTGACCGTTTCGTTCTCTTTCGCGGCGAAATTCGTCTTCTACTACGGCTTCCTCCTCTGCATCGCTTTCGTCTACTCTGCCATTGCACCCTATGTGGCCAGGAAATTGATTCAATTCTCAGTGCACGAATTTGCGGACAGCAGCGATGCTGAACAGGATCAAGGGCGAGGTGGATAACGTTGTAATTCCACGTGAAGGTGTTTTCTCCTACATCATGCTCTTCATGCTCGGCCTCCAGTATTTCTGGTTCGCCTGCGTCTTCTGGATCAACCACGCCTGCGAGAAGGTCTTTCCGATGGGCCGAAAGGACGAAACTGGCTGGATTCGCTCCTTCATCCACTGGATCCTCGCCTGGCCCACGATTACGGGTTACTGTTTCGTCGAGCTCATCTCCTTCCTCGAAGTGACGGTACGGGGGAAGTCCGTCTGCTCCCACAATGCCTCAAATAAGGACGCCCTTGTGAAGAGCGGCTTGTCTGACCACATGGAAGTCTAAAAAGAGAACGCATTTGGCCCTTTTCTTTTCTCACTTGCCTGGCAATACGTGTGCAACTTGGTTCCCTTGACGCATCTAAATTCTTTTGCATTTCGGTCATTACGTTCCTTCTCAATAAGAAAGTGCAATAAATACGTGCATTTATGTATGTGCATGCAAAGTCGACAACGGTTTGTGGCCATTAAGATCAGCAAAAGGCAGACGATGCAAAATAGAACGTTTCCAAGTGTCGACGAAGACTTGGTGAAACGAGCATGATTGCTGCTCGTCAGATGTTAACCTTGAAACAAGAAACCCAGAACCTCAAGTTGTTAAACTGAAGCTGCTGGAGTACATTTTTGGTCTACATACATACCAGTGTGAATTCGAAACAAGCATAAAAACACGGAGAACCTCATCAAAGGCAAAGTTCGACGTAACAGGGCCCGTTTCAAGTTTTTTTCAAGTTTTTATTCCCAGGGATCAAGGCTGTACGCCTGCTGGGCACGGGGAAGGCGAGGCTTGGTCCCGTGTATGGAGATACTGCCCGGGCTTCTCCAGTGCCAGGTGGGCAGGGGCTTCACGGCGTCGACGGCGGCTCGTCCAGTGCGGCGTTCCCTCTTCCGCGTGTCGAGGGCGGCGGCGGCATCATCCCCTCAGCGTGTGGCGAGGGCGACGGCCGTCGGCGACTCCTCTCCGGCGAATGATGAGGTCGGCGGTGGCGGAGAGCGCTGGAGAACACGACCGATCGGCGAGGACGAATGATGTGAAGCTCCACAGGGCCCGTTACATCAACAATATTCAGATTGTGTTGAACTAGGAAAATGACGCAGGGTTTGGATCACCGCGTAAGGTTGCACCCGCCGAGGTGCAGAGAACGCACAGCGGACGCCATTAACAATCATTATCTTGTCGCTAAAAGGTCTATTACTGACTGGGCTTGTACTCTCTTTGTGGTCTCGCCCTCGCCGTAATCCAGATGTTTGGATGCGATTGGGCAGGGGAGGTTACAGTGACGCCACTGCACCCTCGCAAGAATGTCAAAGGAGGAACATGTCGCAGGAATATCCACAGTGGCAGGATGCTTCGCACAGTTGGCGGTCAAACCAACAGGCGGCGCTCTTCGAATTCTTTGAGCAACAGTAGTTGATAGCCGCAAAACGCGTTGTGCGTAAAAATGGCGCATCTCTCTCAAGGGTGGACAACCCATCCGCCTCTTCGATTTGTGCAAATGCATTGATTGCGAGCTTATTGTCGGCTGATTTTCCCAATTCAATAGGAACTGCGCGTAGAAAAGCAAGAGGCGAAGAGAAAGGCCGAAACAGGAGAGGGGAATGGTTGTGAGGCCTGCCTGGCCCCCTCTCCACGGCTGATCCGCTTATGAGCTCCCTTCACAAACTCCCTTTTCATAGCAACTCTTCGGTTGCTCATGCGTGGACTCCTCTTTCCTGTGAGTATTTCTGAATTGTTTTATGTTTCAGTTTGTCTTTGCTCTCGAAATTAAGGGGCAGAATTATTTGTCCCTCGACTCAGCGGAAGGCTCCTCCTCCAAACACTATCAAGTCGTTTTCTCCATTCTCGAGAATCAAACTCTGACGAAGGAGGAGAAGGCTGATGCCCTCAGAGAGTGGCTTTTTACCAATGATGTCGTCAGTCACCAAGTATTCGCCATCCGAGTCTATTGCCTTTCAGAAGCAATGGCTTGGTGTGGAGACGGATATGAAGAAGCAGCGTTCAGAATTCGAAGCGAAGGTTCGTTCGTTGTCGCCGGAGGCCAGGGCCGCCTTCCATCAAGCTTGGAAGATCGTCCATAACAGTTCCCTTACCGAAGATGAGGCCAAACGCGCAGAAGAAGCCTTTGAAAGCAGTCTCAGCGCCCCAGTGAAGGCCGAACTTCGCACAGTTTGGAATCCCGTCTGGAATACGCAGAATTCTGTCAACACGTCATCCCTTCCATCACAATCGGGACCATTGCATCACATTATTTTTCTCTTCGCTTTCATTTCCCTTCGTCTCTTCTGAGATCAAGCTTGTCTTGCATTGATCCACTTTTTTCCTTGCCGATTCCATCTACGCCAATTTCATTTTCAGCAGCGCTTCATGCGCGCATTGCTTATTCGTGCTGGCTTGCATTTTTATTAAACTTCTTGCTCACCGAGAACCGGATCTATTCGTGTTGTCTAGTCGAAAGCATTTTTTTATTGTGACAGAACTCACAGTACAACACCATTTCGGAAGAGAGGGGCGAGAGCGTGAGGCTCGCAAAGCTACCTTGGCAGCCCAACATGACAATTCTGCCATTAGAACGGAGTTAGGCTGGGCAATCCAGCAACGGCTTTTTTCATAAACATCGACAAAATCAAGAAGCATTTTCAAAGAGATCATTTGCTTACTTTTCACAGTTGCGCAGCACCAACAGGACGAGCCTGGGCGAGAGAAAAAGGAGGAGAGTAGCTAGTCATCTAACGCCATCTCCAGGGCATCTTGATGTCGTCGCCGACGAAGATGTTCCCGTTTTCGTTAGTCTACTTACTTTTTAAAACAACCAGTTCCTCTTGCTACCTGTGACTGCTGATGATAGTAATAACCGTTGTAGTAGTAAGGAGATTGTCGTCGCGTCCTCAGCCCGACCGAGAGGGCCAGGGCCGAGGAAAAGAAAAAGGCCAAGAGGAGCAAGATGAGGAGAGAGCGCATTGCTGAAACAGTGCACGCGTTGCATTAGCAACTTTCAAGTGCCTTATCAGTAACAGGCAAAGCATACCGTCCACCTCTACACCCCGGTTTCTTGACCACAACTGCGAGAGCTCAAAGTAAGCTCACAAATGAAACACAGAAATCAAACACCATGACTGCAGAAAGGAAATGAACTCTGTTAATATTAAACGTGTGGAGGAGGAAAAACAAGCCAGCCTCAAAGAACATAAAATGCAGGTGCCGATCGCAGTGTGAGATGCCTTTCACAATTCGCATAAGTGGTCCAACACCCCTCAGAAACACACTTTTGGAATCCCAACGCCACGTCGAAAGTGTGACCCTGACCCACAAAGGTCAGTTTTTGTTTGAGTACGTTTTTTCATATTCAGATTCAGCGTGAAAAGTCCACCTGGGCGTGGTCATCAATGCCTTTGATTTGAGGGTGAAAAGCAACACGGCATTGCAGTTACAATCCGAATGCAATCTGAATTTCTATGAGACTTCTGCTGCTTCATGATTGACCGTACGTACCCAGAAATTTTATGATTTATTTTTTTTCTTGCATAGTGGCATTTGGCGCCTTCAGAGTTAGTCGCGGCGAGCTACGAAACCTGCCCGTTGGATGGTGTAATTTCGCCTCTGGTTGTCGCCTTCTTAATCAAACGTCTCAGCGGGACTATCACAAAGTCGCCTGCACGAAACGCTTGTTGGCAGAGATGACGGCGATAGTCGGTGACACAGAAAATCGTGGACATTGCGTTTGCTATTGAGAAGATGCCGAAATAGTGACTGTAGAGATAATAAGACCAGTCCGGCATCTGGAAGTTAGTGAGCACGGAGAGGGCCATCACTGTAGTTGGGATGATAAACAGAAGAATTGGATAGGCAATCTGAACTTAGTCAAGAAATGCCAAAAAGAACTAAAAACAAACCAGAATCATCAGCGCGTTGACGAAATCTCGTTGTAAGCGCAGCATCTTCGGCGTCAAGTGATGTCGTAGGCTTCTCAATCGAACAAAAATCTAGAAAATTCATTCGTAATGTGACCGAATGATCAAGACCAAAAGGTAGAGAACGAGATTTATGATTGTCGAATAGCTATAGAAGCTGATCAACATGACTCCGATGCCAATGTCATTAAGGCCCGGCTTGTACGCCAAAACTGTCTGCAAAACAGCCATTTTCGACTTTTGAGACAAACCTCGTTGTTCATCAATGATGTGATGATGTGGTCGTACATAGAGCTGTTCTCAAAATCTTCAAGGAAGTGCTGAAAGGCAGATTCTAATAGATCAGTCTAGGGCAAACCTCGATGTAGCAATCTTGTGGCAGTTTCGTGAGTACAATGAGGAGAGCCAAACTGAGGAAATATGCAAATGCGGCGGCATATCCAAACGGACCGGTGAGCCATTTCAAGTATTTTTCGTCCGACAAAAGTGAGACGAATCGGTAAAGCATGCAGTGGTTCATCGTCGAAAATAAGTGAACGATTAACGCAACGCAGAGAATGAACTGTCTGTCAAGGTTTGAGCTTGCTCACGAACCCCTAAATTCGAAGCGTAGACACCGAACTGGCCGACAAAGCCGTGAATGATTCCCACTGGCAGCGGGAAAAGGAATTCCAATCGAACGACGATGAAAAGGCCAATGTAAACAACGACGTCGGTAAGCTAAAAGCTCCTTCAACACGCCTGTAACTCCTTCGTACCACTAGATGCAAAAGGAAGTATTTATAGTTTCGAATGGCGGCTGGTGAAATCCACAGTATCAGATAGATGACATATGCGTTCATAGAGAAGACTATTAACGAGAACAGCACAGCTTCAAAATCGAAGGACGTGGATATCATGGTTGGAGGGAAGTCGCTCTGTCGCTGACCGAAGTGCTCTCACAGTATCAATTTTTTTGCACAAGACAAGTTAAGCACGAAACCTCCTAATGTGATAGCAATGAAGGCCTATAATTTGTCTCGTCGGTACATTTGTACTCCTCAGTACCTTCGCGTGTTGCGAAAGGCGCCATTTGACTTGGCAGAGAGAGGTAGAGGAGGAAGTTGATTTGACATAATTTGTCACTCAAACATTGTCGCCCTGCGTGCCAAGAAAAAGGAATGGAATTTTCAGTGTTAATTGTCGCCAAACAGGCGGCAAAGATATCGGCAAGAGGTCGTCGTTCCAATATCAATTTTGCTTTTACTTTAAACGCAATCCATGAAAAGAACGGACCAAAACAGTTGTTGATTACCTTCAATTATTAGTGGTGTTGAACTTGAAACCGATGGGCTGTGATTTTCATTGTCTTCGTGACTAAATTTGGTCATCAGGATGCGCCGCCAATATTGGTCTTACTTGAAAATCACTTGCAGAGAACTGATTGCAAGAAATCCCAAAATGATTGCGAGAAGTTGTTTGAGATTGTTGTGGTCATTCGCTTTCTCCTCGGCGAGAATCTGTGGTTTGGCTCTGACAAGCGAGGGACGGAAACCTCAAGAAACGTGATGTAGATGAAGGCGCCAGCAGCGATACTCTCAAAAACGACGAGAATCATGTTTCTACGTTCCGGTGAGATGTCAAGAAGCTGCACCGAGACGCCGAGTAGACAACCGACGGGCGTCATTAATGAGTAGACGAAGAATACGAAAAGAAACGTCCGCATTGGCGGTTTACCACGCGACACTTGCAGACCAACAATGAACGCGTCGATTGACTTGTCAAGGAGAAGAGAAAGGAAGAGCGTGAAGACGCGCGCGCGGGTGCTCTGGAAAGTGACCCATGTACGGTGAAAACACTTGCCTGCACAAAAAGGGCGAATCCTTCTAGCACCGAATGGAATGACATTGCAAAGGTAAATGTAATCTGCATTTCTGCTCTAGACCAGCATCACACACCTTCTTCAGAAAGTTCCCTTCGTAGGGGGTGAGGAAGAGGCCAAGCCCTTGGCAGATTCCTCAAGAATGGCTCTAAGAGGAGTAGTGAGGGAAAACAATGCAAACCCACTCGTGCAATGAGCTGCTTCTTTTCCTGTCAGTAGTTTCATCTCTAGCCATCGCCTCTGTTTCTCTGTTTTCGTTGGCAGACAATATTCAACAAAGATACCTGCTGGCGCAGTGCGAATGCGCATGGCTATCAGCAAAGACGGCCATGAAGATCTCCTCAAGGAGGTAGACGAGGAAGAAACCAGCGCAAATCAGGAACTCAGGCAGAGAGAAGGAGATGGGAAGCGTCCCGAGAGTCGTTCAAAGTTCTCCCTAAAGACAAGTGAGCGAGAAGAGGGCAGGCACTGAATGTCTGGTATGGCATCGAGGAAGCATGTGGCCATTAACACACCACCCGAAAAACAAGAGATCTGCGACAGCCAACAAGAGCTTCGACGACTCGCGCCGCCGGGACGAGAGATCACCCACTGGTTCTAAGCGAATGTTGGCACGAGTGTAATGAACCTTCATAGGCACTACGCCGATTAAGAAGGAAGCGAGAAAAATGGCCAGAGTAAGGAGAGCCTTCATGGTTAGACCCTCCGTCTTCGTGGTATTGAAGAGTAGTGCGGCTGCCCTCTTATCTATGCTGACAGAGGGTCTCACTGACCGGCACTTGGAGCACTACTCGTTTTTTCACAGGGAAGTGAGGAAAGCACATAAACGGCGGTAAGTGGCGCCCAAAACGTCTGATTTACGCAATGTATGCCAGCACACCAACCGAAAATACTGTTTGGCCCAACCCACTGCTGCTTTCGATTTCTCGATTTCACCAATACATCCTACGGGAGGCCTTTCTCAGTCTCTCGTAGGATCTCATGATAATTGCGACACCTCAGCCCCGTAGACGAGAGTGGGCAGGACATACGTATTATAGCCTCTTCCACTTCAAGGAGATGTTTCGCCTTGTAGAGAAGTCATTGGAGCGGCTAAAGGATGCCCAGCCTGCTTATTGTTAGATCCGCCGATGTCGCTATCGACCTTACATTAGCCGTCGAGACTCGTTGTTCAAAGCGGAATAAGCTGTCCACGAACATGACCTGTTGGCCTTTAAATATTGTAGTAGACCATCACGATATCGGTTTGTGCATAGCATTTTATGTCGAAGAGCAATGACTAGATGTTTTCTGCTATCAAACAAACTCGTAGAACTCACGTTCATCAAGAGCAGAATCGTCGTACACCTTATGTTTAATTTTTGCCTTTCAGAACATGCTTTAAATTTAAAGTTGGCACCCGAAAGGTGCCAACCTGCTTGTGAGTTTAAAAGAAGCGTGCCTGTTTTCGCTTCACTTTCGCAACTTTATCGAATCCGAGAAGTTTGGAAATTGTTCTAGTTATCGTTCCTCCTGCCTAGGAACGTAGTCGAAACACGCCTTGGACTCAGTGGAGAATGCTTTATTAGGGTCAGACGGCCGCTGCCCCGGCCGCCTTTCCCGCACCCTTAGACCACCAGTGACCCTGGCCAGCTGGCGAGGGGTCGCAACACAATGCCGTAAACTAGGCTCATCACATAGGCAATAATTCAACCATCGCCCTCGGCGATACTAGTGATATGCCGCCTGTTTTACTCGTCGCTTTGTTTCTTATTTTTGTCGCTAACGCTCAGTATACAGGTAGGTTCACTTTTGCCCCACTAAGTGATCAGCCATATGCGTGCACGTCATCTGCCGTTACAAACGAAAAATCCCTTGAAATCTTGATTTCAGGTTACGGCGACTGCAGTCCACTGACCTATCATGTTTATGGTCAACGGCCATGGGGAGCCGGAGAAACGCGCGGCTACAGCCCTTTAGGAGCCATGCTCAGTCAATCGTGGACGTACGGCACGTGGGGAGGATGATACTCTGTCGTGCTCTATTGTTCACTTCGATTTGGTCTGAACATAGCTCATTTTAAAATGCTTGACAGTAAAAAAATCCGTCCACAAGCTTCTGGGTCCTCTTTGACCGGGGATGTCAACGTGTGTATTTCCGTTCAAGTAAACAAATTACCAGACGGTGTCATAGATGGCAAGACTGGCTTTCTTCTATTGTACAAAAGAGCCTTGTTGCATCAAGCAAGAGGGATCAAGTCGGCTTTCGGTTATCGAAGCTTATGGATCCAGTGATTATCAAGCCGAGCCAATTTGTACTTTATCTTGTCAATATGCGATGAACAAGAGAGATCTGTAAAGTTAACTTATTGTTCCTCTTTGTCAGAATGCTGCACCCAAAATTCGAATGCAAGGCAGACATGCCCATTAGCGCCGCTCATGCAGAAGCGCGCAGCCTCAATGGTAGAAGAAAAGTCGATCGGCTTCTGAAATTTGCTTCACGAAATGAATATGACATTAAGACCTCCGCGCACATGACGACGAACCGCTCGCCATAAGCCTCGGCGGCGCGCGAGATGGCCAGCTTTGATTCTCGCGGATTGGCTTTCATGTTCTAGAAGAAACCAAGTAATGAGAGCAAGAGCAAACATCGCTGATGATCTTCTTGAGGATGCGGCTGTTGCAGCTCACCTCACCACTACTCGACGAGACCTCCACGAATTTCTCTTCCGCAGCTCTGCATTCAGTGACTAAGTGAACACTGAGCATAAGAAGAATCACCTCTTCTTTCGGCCGCAGCAACCACACGGAGGCGGCGGAGCACAGCCACAACCCCCGCCTCCGCCAGCAAGTATTACCCCAAAGGCAGAGACTGTCGTAACGATGGAAACAAAAACGATGAGAGAGCAGCCAAGATGCATTGCTACGCACAGTGAAGTAGCTTGAAAACTAGAAAAGTAAAGAAAGTGTGAAGAAGAGCGGAGAAGGTCGGCGTAACGCCTCAACGATTGTCTTGTTTCCTTTTATCTCTCAGACACCGGACGTGCTTGCAGTGGGTCGGATCCTCCAAATCGGCGCTTTCCCTTTGGTGGTGGACGTTGACTTTTCCTGCTATCCGGGTGAGAGTGACCCTGTCGACACCAGTCTCTCTCGACTCCAGGCCCGCGTCGAACCGACGGGAGCGACCTTCTCTCGCCCAAATCAAGACCTGAGCGTCAAAATCGAGACCTGACCACAAACCAGAAATGCGAGGGCGTCCTTAAATGTCTTCCCGTGGATGCACGGAAGAGGCGAAAGAAGCACCTAGTAACTTCAGCCATAAATTGATGCTGCTGACGGCGAAGAAGTTGAATTGGGACGAGGTGGACACGAAGGTGATGGAGAAATTGATGCTATTTGATATCCGACTGGAAGGCAGAAAGACAGAGGCCGCCGAAAGGATAGCCTCTCCCATAACGACGCAGTATGAAAGATGATCACACGGCCCTCATCAACACCCTCGGACCCTGTGATCTCAGATGGTTCTCTAATTCTTTCTTTTTTTCAGAGGTTGAAAAAGGCGGCCTCAGTCGAGAACCAGTTTGCATTGGGGCTGGCAGTACATTGGCGCGAGGGCGCGAGGGCTCATCAAGGCAAGGGCCGCCAGGTTGATTTCTCTTTGCCCTTGACGAAAACGTCATTTCCTCCTGCTTCTTTCACTCCGAGCGAACATGGCAATCCTTATTCAACGAGAGCAAATAACAGTGAGATGGTTGGGTGCAGCATAAAGAAATTGCAGCAGTCAGGGAGATAACACAAATAAGTTGAGATTCATAGAGCTGCAAGCCCCTTCGTCGAGGGACTCCTCATGGTCGACTTCGCCCTAAAAAGGGCACTACAGCAAATGAGAAGACGGCATGCTATACAGAGGAGGAAGTGTTGTCAATAGGAAAAATTGTTTTCAGAGACAAGAAGGTTTCAAGAAGGTTACATATACCTCAACATGCCGACCAAACACAGCGGCAACTCCAGCAAATGGTGTTATTTTTCGACTGCAAACTCAGATGTCATGATAGCATAAAGGCGTTCGTGCCACGGATACAAGTCGCCGATTCTTTGCATCGTTCTCAGGCCTTGGATCCGATGAACGACGGTCTGCCACATTACGACTTTTGGTTCAAAAACAAACTGCGAGTCTCGAGCTGATAAGCAGAATCTCCGAAAGCCGACGCCCCGGCTCAGCGACACCTTTTACAGTGATGTGCTTGAGGAGCTCTTCCAAAAGTTGCGTTTCCACACGAGCGATGAGGGCTGCCGTGACGTCACTGATGCCCTCGAGACCTTAAAGATTCCTTCAAGCGTCTTCCTCTCTGACTTTTTGTCCAAAACTGAAGCATTCCGAGGACGAGAAACTCCACCTCGTCGACGCGCATCCTCATCATCGGCTTGGTGACATGGTGAACAATGACCGGGTAGATGATTTGCGCCACACTGGAATTGATTCTTGGTGAAGACAGGCTGAAAACAGACCCCTGCAAAACCTTTGCATCCACATTCTTATCGCTGAAGACCAAGCATTTCTCGTCAAGAACATCAATGAAGTCACCGGTGGGCAAAAACAGCATTTTTATCTGCTCCGTCCGCGCCGTATAGAAGCACCAGCCGCGGGGGCCGCCTTCGGCGGCCCCCTGCGGCTGGTCTAGGCCCTCTTAGGTGTTTCTAAATAAAACTATTCTTAACTTTTGACCAAAGTTTTGAAATTTTCGTTCTACATCCCCCTCATTTAGTCAGCAAACCCTCTTCCATTGCCCATCTCCCTTCAACCTCCATCTAAGCTGGCCTGGTCTTCTCTCTGTAGAAAGCTCAGCTTGCTCTTCATGCCATCCAGCGTCTGCTTCTTCTTTCTCAGCCCGGTTCAGTCAGTTATGCCTCTTCCATTGCCCATCTCCCTTCAACCTCCATCTAAGCTGGCCTGGTCTTCTCTCTTT